>NCQV01087541.1:0-12670 GCA_002740545.1 Lophocereus schottii
TAATACGTACGGCATATATGAATGTCCAGACAAAGGTGAAAATATCAGATGTAGCACATAGTTTTCAAAGTCAAAGATGATGAATGACAATATAAAAATAGTACAGCTACAACTGTGCCCAGCTAGCTAGCTGGATCTCCATTCTTAAATTAAAAACTACTCGGTCAAATGATCGATTAATTAGTCTCCAATTTTTGCTTGTTATTATTGGAGTTTGTCTGTATATTCTACATAAGTTGGTTTTGATCTGATTCAATTTTGTTTTGGGGGATTCCCCCCCCCCCCTTTTGACATCATGCATTGGTGCAGACGGCGAGTGGAGGAGGATGAGATAGGGAAAAGGATAAAGAGAGAGATAGATGCAAGAGGGCGGGCATGGTATATTGATAATCAAAACAACAAGAAGGAGAAGCAAGGGATCATGGGAAGGAGACACATGTTGGGGCCACCAGCAGCGAGCTTGAATACCATCACCCCATGCGCAGCTTGCAAGCTTCTCAGGAGACGGTGTGCAGAGGAGTGCCCTTTCTGCCCCTATTTCTCCCCTCATGAACCCCACAAGTTTGCCGCGGTCCACAAGGTCTTCGGTGCCAGCAACGTTTCCAAGATGCTCATGGTATGTATGCTACCTGCGTCCCTGGCTAGCGAGCTACTTTATTCTTGTTGGTTCTTTTTGATCTAATATGCATATATAAGTTAGTATTCATCAGGAATACTAGTAATTTCCATCGTCATAATTTTGATGGTGTGCGGGTGAAAGTAGAAATTAAATAATGATGGTATTGTTGCTTGGTAAATTGAACTAATCTGTAGGAAGTACCGGAGAGTCAAAGGGCGGATGCAGCAAATAGTCTAGTATATGAAGCGAACGTGAGATTAAGGGATCCAGTATACGGGTGCATGGGGGCAATCTCTGCTCTACAGCAACAGGTCCAGACATTGCAAGCAGAGCTCCATGCAGTTAGGGCTGCGATTTTGAAGCACAAATACCGAGAGGCTGCCGCTAATACCCTCCTGTCGGCGGCTACCACTCCTCCTCCTCCTCCGCCCCCGCCTCCACCTCCTAGTAGCAATAATGATAACAATTCTTTGACCACTTCTGCCGCTCCACCCCAGCAGCTACAGTCACCTCAGCCTCAGCAGGCCCCCCCACCACCGCCCCCAGCTACGCCTCCTCTTTCGGCCTCTAATTCTGTAGTCGTCGTTTCATCTTCTCCCGCTGCTTTGTTGTATACGCTGCCGCCTCCTGACTCTGCCACCGCGCCTGGGTTTCCTTCTCTCTCCACTCATCATATTGTTCCATTCTTTGACTGATCATCGTCATTCATTTTTGCCCCCACCCCCCAGAAAATATGAAATCATATTAAGAATTAAGAAGCCTCATGAGAGTTTTAGCATGTTTTTCCTCCCTCTTGCTTTTCAATTGATGATACTCGTTATTTGCTTAAATTCATTCGTCACTTATCTTTTTAATCACTTATTTGTTTAAGCATGCGGCTTTAATCTATGGCTGCAAACATGGATATATCAATGGTTATATTCTCGCTATGTCTGTATATCTCGACTTATCCAACATAAAGGTAGCCGTGTTTAGGTCATAATTGTTGAATGATAACCCCCTCCCCCTCTTGGCCGATTCTAATTATCAAAACGCCTCTACGCAATTGCTGTGATGTTGCATAGATGTGCCATACAATCACCTACATAGTTGTTAATTCTATTTTTTTTTTTTTAAAAAAAAAAAAGGCCTAGCTATGCGCGTTTGGCGGAAATTAATTTCGATCATTATTTCTCTTATTTCCTTAAGTTAGTTCAAACATTAAGTATCATGTATTAGACAACCAAAAAAAATTAAATTAAGGCAGTACGAATTCAGATGCAAACATGCAAGATTCATATTGGGTTAATTTTTGAATCAAATCAAGTTCGAATTGATGAAAATTCGAATGGTTTAGGTTATGTTATTTTCAGTTTAGAGTTGAATAAGGGTTGGTTAATGCTGTGTTGCAAGGACAAGTAATTTGGAACATAAATTCAAGTTGAATTGAACTTGATTAGGGCAATTCAATTATGTATTATAGATCCAAATAGGGTTAGCTCGCGTTTAAAGTTAGGTGGGGATTTTGATTATTTGATTTGATTTCTAAATCTTTAGTTAGTTTTGTAAGGTCTACTGGTAGATTATATAAACTTATAAATTATTTACATTTTAAAAAAATAAACAAATCCTTCATTACACAAAAAAAATGGTCTAAAATACGAGATCTATACAATCTATGAGCACCTGGATAGAAGCCTCCTTTTATAAAGAGTTGTCCAATTGCTTCAATGAGTGCCTTAGTGGAAACATAACTTTTAACTCATGAATTCATTATTTGCTATTAAATAAAATTAATGGGTCATTATTTGCTATTATTTATCATTAAAAAAAGGGCATTCGATCGTCAAAACCATCAAATTCTGTAATTTTAGCCTGTTTTCTAAATTAATAATGAAGTTATTCGATCCGTTATCTATTTCAAAGATGTACAAGATATTGGATACCCTATTTATTAACCTTGCAAATAAGAAAAAAATTATACAATATAACTTAGAAAAATTACCTATTATATATATGGTGATTTACACAATCTTTTTTTACATGTTTTACCAATTATTAAAAAACAAAGCTGAATTTGGACTCACGAGCTCCCCAAACCTAAACAAGTAGAGCCTAAGGAATCCAAGCTAATGAACCTAGCAAGGTTCTATGAGCCTTCTTTAGAAACAAATGTTACAGCATGATCACACTGTCATAATGATATCATATATTCTTACGTACTAATCTGATTTTTCTCTCTCATCTCTCTCATCTCTCTCATCTCTCCCTTCTCTACAACTTATATAAACTGACACTCCTAACCTTTTTACATATTGACTAATTAATAATGCTTATTTTTTGAGTAACTTTGGATGGGATATATTGAGATTAACTCAAGTATTATAAAATTAAGTTCACCGGCATCTCGCATGCAATTGTACACGTCTACAGGCGCTCGCAATTCACTTAATTATTATCCAATCTTAATTGCATAGGAGTGAAGAATCGTAGTATTGACTTTGTATAGCTTTAAGTTTTTCTTGAGCTGTTTTAGGTTATTAACTATTAATTAGTTGGCATAATCTTGCACTTTTTACATTGTATCGTTTTCTCGTTTCCCTTAAAGCTACAATTGATATAAAAAATGAAGAATCTTTAGCACAATATTCATGTATTTCCATAGTATCAATTTCAAAAAAAATAATCGTTTCACAAAAATTTTAGTGACAATTTTTCTAGTTAAATAAATAATTTTTTTCTTCATGGTGAAAAGGAGGGAAGCCTCAGAGAATGGAGTAATGATAGATTTTGGTATCACGTAATATTTTGTTTTTAAGTAGCGCACCTCCCTCTTTACAGAGCTCATTATTAAAAATTACACAACTGAATATGTTTAATGTAAATCCCTTAATGAGCGATGTTTAGAAAATTTTAAGAAATAATATCATATCCTTTAAACCTCAATTAAAAGCTGTAACTGTAAATAAAAGGGTCTTCAATTTGGTGCTGAAAAAAATACCCAAAATTCAAGATGCCATGGGGTGGGGCTGGGTTGGGCTGGGCTGGGCTGGCGTGACTTCCAGGCCGAGGAAGAAGGGTGAAAGAGGAATCGACAATCGATCAGCAACACGCCACAGTCATCAGTCATCAGTCATCAGAGCGGCGTCGTCGTGTTCGTCAACATTGACATCGAGATGAACAGGAGATCAGCGTTGGGGGATCCTTCTCCGGGTGGACTGGAGGCCTCCCTTGTTCAATTAGTCCATCATCACCAACTTTCTTCAGCAGCTCTTCGCCGGCAAACTGGTATTGTCTCTCTCTCGCTCGCTCTCTCTCTCTCTTTCTCTCTCGATGACACACACACTCTCTCTCTGCAACAAACAACAATCCGTCTTTGTGTTTCCGACAGAGAAAGCGAAGAAGGAAGCGATGAGGGCGGGATTGCGGGTGTCGGAGCTGGTCGTCGATGCTGTCAACGGTGGGGTTCAAGAATCTTTCCTCAATCAGAAGAGGATTGAATCCGAAATTCGATGCCTATCAGCCACCATTTCTCGTTTCCACAAGCTCACTGATCACTGGCTCGCTGCTTCTCGAGCTCTCAATACTGTTATCAAGGTCAGCTCCGCTCCCTCGCCTATTGCTATTTCTTAATTAATCCACCACTCTAATTCTCTGTGTTCATTATATTGCTGGCGTAGGAGATCGGTGACTTTGAGAACTGGATCAAGGTCATGGAATATGATTGCAAAAGCATCACTGCTGCCATACGCAACATTCACCATGCTTGATCCAAGTAACTAAATTTCATACTTCCACATTCCCATGTATTCTCTAATGACTATGACCATAGCTCCAACGCATTAGCTTCTCTATATCTGACTCTGCACTTTTTGTCTGTTTTTAAAATTTTCTAAAAAAAATTGTTCAAGCATGATAGATATTTATGTATGGATCAATGCTCGGTCAGAAGGCCTTTGCTCTCGCTCAACCTGTATGAATTCTGTTAGCCTTCGCGCGACTTTCTTTCCAATGGAATCTAATATAATTTGCCCGTAGCTTTAGTCGATATGCCACAAGGTTTGGAGATTTTAAGATGATAACATCAGCTAGAAATGCTTAAGGATTAGGAATGGCCTCTTTCCTTGGTACTGATGACTTCGGATGGGAGGAGCCCAGGCATAAACAGCTAGAGTTCCCACTTCCCAGAATGAAAGAAACAATCAAGGCCGATGTGACAACTCATGGTCCACAACTCATGGAGGAGGCCAAAGGTTGAATGTTGATGTAGAGTGAGAACAAACACCCACAATAACACTTGCACTGTTGCACGGATGCAAACGCTAGATATTATGGTCCACTCTTAGCCCCTGTCCACAATCCATGCCTCCTCCTCCATACCTTCAAATTAGAACTCATGCTATGGAGTGGTTGGAGCAAATACGGATGGATGGGGAGCACTCCTACGTCTCCCATATCTGCGCTACTCTTGTCCCTAGAAAGAGCTAGTCTCAGTAGTGTAATATGAATGCCATTATCATATCACATGTCTAATGTCCTCGGGTGCATTGCTGAAAATATTAGGCTATCGAAATAGACAACATAAAAAGAAAAAGGACCTAGAGAGAGAGAGAGAGAGAGTTACATGCAAGTCAGGGATTCACACATATATGTACTATGGTATTATTTTAAAGGCTAATTATTAGCCACCATTAACTTGTAGAAGGAATACAGATAGTAGAAACGAGAGCCGAGGACCATAGGAATGCCACGACATGAGTATGAATGACACAATATAAAGTCCTACCTAGTTTTTCTTATAGTTACTTGGATTCACCCAAGCGACAAGCACAGCGATGGATGTTAAAGGAACACCATTGCTGCGATGGACCTTATTGTTATTAATTGACTTTTCGACAATTGGTTCTGATCCGTCCGTTTGTTCCAGTGAGGGGACTCAGGTTGCCCATTTTAATCATGGCACTCGAAAAATCTGAGAAAAAGGATGACGAGTCTTTGCTGTAAGATGTGACCTGAGAATCAGTGGATCCTCCACTGAACAGCTGCTGATCAGAGTGCATTAGCCCCTTATTGCTGACAAGGTCCTTGAAATAGCCATTGTCAAAGATCATAGGGCTCGTAGCATCAAGTGGGGAAAGATTGTTGTCCTCCCCATTATTTGGGCAGTTGGCTTTCAGTGAAGCAACCAACGAGGCATCAATGTTACTTCCATTATATACGCGGCTACGGAATACCACACATCTGGCCTGCCCGATTGTATGTGCCCCTGCAATATTGTAAACATTGTCACTCGAAATTTAATAAGCTCTACTCAAAACGCAAAGATCAGGTGTAAGACAGAAAGAAAGTTAATAATGTTCTGGCAGAATCGGATTTCATTCACCTGCCAGAGCCACCATTTCTTTTGGTGTAAACCCTTTGTCTGAGAAGGAGGATAGAAGACCATTAAGGTCCATAGTTGGAGAGGGGATATCAGAATTCACAGCACTTAAGCTTGCTGTGGTGGAGTCTCGCCTACCCAGTTGCACATCCCTTGTTGGACCACCAAGCTGCATGCCATGAGAAGAAATATGTGAAACCAAACAGTTAAAAAATTGGAAACCTTCTCTTGAAGTGAGAGAGGGCGACAAAAGTTCTGGTTGTTTGTTGTTATTTTCAGTTTCTACTCTCGCTCGTAATTTGTTGACTGCAGAAGAGAAGTTTTAAACTCACTGCAACGACAGAGTCCCTGGCAGCTACAGCTAGAATATCCGCACATGAAACAATGCCAGGGCAAACTTTCTCAACTCGATATTTAATATTGTTAATTACATTAAACCCCCTCAATGATCCTGCATTGGCCCCAGCGGTTTGCTCCCCTGTGAAGGTTGAGGTGTCGTTTAGGAGAACAGATGCATCGCATCCCTGTCACAATACAGCAAGCAAAGCATATAATAATATAGCATGAGATGTGAAAATGAAATGTTGTTTATATTTGCCATCATCTCCTAAATAACAAGCTGTTAAGACTTAGGGAGTGGAAATCCAATAAGAAGAGAGGACATGCATTGACAAAGCAATCATGGAAGTGGAGGCGGAGCAAGGAAGCTCCCATGCGGTGCTCTGCGGCTACTGCTTTATGCACGGCAGCTTTTATGGTTGAGAGAGCTCTAGGGCACTTTGTCGCGTAGTAGTTGGCTGACAACTGTGCTGATGCTGTCCCCATGAGAAACAACCCCAGCCAGAGTCTTACTTTGAGTTCGTAAGAGGGAGTAGCCATGACTATCTATATAGAAATATTGGCTTCGATATTCATGAAAGCAACCCCCGCCCCTTCTTTTTAGGGGACTTCGGGCCCTGCTAGCTTTTAACTCTTTTCTTGTCATTACTTAGGCTCAACCTTGCTTTGTCAAATTAACAGGGTTCCACTAAGTAAACATTATCTCAATAGAAAAGAGCAGAAAGAGAATGCAACAACTTTAAGAGCACATCGTTTATATGCAATAAGATTGTAAGATTTTTTTCTTACATGAAGATTTTAGCTGTCTTGTTCTTCTACAAACAGAGATGACTTGTTTATTAAGATTCTTATGCTAATTAATCCGACTAAAAGGCTCAAGATGTGATATCATGCAGGCACTTTGACAGTGCAGTGCCTAGAATTCCACTTTGATCACCACAGCTCAGGAATGGGGTAGGACTAAATTGTGTGTGTGAACAATGTTGGTCACGAGGATCTAAGGTTAAATTCGTCAACTACGAAGGTCCTGCACTCAGCCTACCATCTGCAAATCCCCCTACCTTCAGAACGTTCCTTTGACATTTGACCAAGTAGAGACCTTACTAGGGAAAGGGGTGGGTAAGCACTCTTGGTCCAAGTGCAACATGAATATTTACGTCTCATATAGAGAAATGTTGTTGTATAGAGAAGCGTCTAACTTAATTCCACAGCAAAACCATTGTTGCAAATACTCTTGCAATCAACTTCTCTACGGGCAAAGACGTCTATAGAAATAAGATTGCCTACATTTGAAACTCCGTATATCCCGCGAAAGCAGGATCTATACTGGGAGGTATTATAACCATTATTGCAAATTAAAAAAGCCATCCACTGTGGAGAATAGCATTCGAACAGACATTGCACTAAATGCTTTCCCACCCTCAGAAACCAAGTACAGAGGGCATAAGGGCTATAAATATAAAAATCCCAACACAGACACACACACACACACAAAAAAAAGGGTACCTTACTCGTTCTGATTTCCAACCCTTAAGGCCTTAATTATATCGACAAAAAACAGAAAGGGACCCGCAGAAGGAATATAGCTTCCTGTTTAAATATCCTCCAAAGCACAATTCTTTGCAGTAAGCTAAAAGGCAAATTCTTCAACACTTGTAGAAGACAAATTCTTCAGCGGACATTGTAGACGAAACAGTTTCTTAGGCGCAGGGTTACTCTTCATGTATACGGCGAAGAGATCTGCTAGTAAACCTGCGACATGTTGAAACAAAAGCAAAACCAAGCTCCTCTTCAGGTTTATATAAAAGAATAACCAATTAGGGGTAGGAAGCAGGGATCAAAGAACTTAAAACACAAGTCATCCGATGCATACCACCCATGCACAGTTTCTCTGCCTCAATGGTGCTACTGCTTGAACCAGTGAATTAGCTAATTTATTACGAGCAAGTTCATGGACAACTCCCATCGCCTTCTCAGCATTTATGTTCAAGTCTGCGGGAATTTTCTGATAGACTTCCTCCTCATCAAAATCTCTGGCGCCAGAGGAAAATATCTCATCCAGTCTTCTTGAAGAAATTCTGCCGCAAGCTCTCTGATGTCATTTTGTAACATTTACACCTGCTTCCTTGAGTTCTCTGATCAACTTAATACTTAGCCTACCCCGCCCAATCGATGTTTAATAGTAGCAGCCATCTTCGAATTTATAATGCTCTCTCTCACCTTTTGGGCATACTCTGGCCGCAAGCCAACTTTCTTCTGCCCCTTATTCAACTGCTCAAGCTTAGCTTTTGTCAATTGACCATCTGCCCAAATGACCTCCACCTCCTGCCTAAACGTTTGCTCAGCTTGGCTTCTAAGCACCTCCACAATCTCCTGACGGGACAGACCCAGAATGTCAACCAGCTGATCTAAATAGAGATATTCTGTATTGTCCTTTCTTGTGGTGATTGTTGCCCACTTGCACCGAATCCAATTCTGGTGACTTCTCCAGTTGGACAGAATAACAAGTATGTCCTGTAAAGGCCAGTCCGCTCCCTCTCTGAGAGAATGTCTTTTGACAGTAATTTCTTTCTGCCCTAGGTTCCCAATCTTTGCCTCAAGTTTCTTAGTGGGATTCGTCTTCCTTGGTGTCTGAAGTGACTCCCACTGTTCTTCGGTCTGTTCCTCTTCCTTTTTAGCATTTTCCTCTGTCGTAACATCAGCTGGTTCTCCATTGATGTCAGCAACAACCAAGGTATTAAATGCTATCATCTTCTTCAGAACTTTAGCAGATTCGGTGCAGGTGCCTGCTCCCCTTGCCTGTTTGATGTAGTTCATGAACATGCTGCACACCTAAATGAAGCAAAATGGCTTATATTACTATTAAGTACTAAGTGAGTCTTCACATTGCTTGTTCCTCGTACATTGATCACCGACACGTGTATGAGCTTTCCAGTAACCATGTTGCATCTCATCCCCACCTCCACCCCCCAATACATGCACACACAAGCGCCCACACACACACACACATCTGTGCGCATGTGTGTGTCTATATGTGTGTGTGTGAAAGGAAGTTCACAAAAAGACAAGATAGCTCACCCTGCAGGGAGAACAAAGAACCCTGCTGCTTAAGCTATGCACTATCGTTTGATTATGGTGAAAGCAACAAAACCTTTCACACAAGGCCATTGTTTGACTAAAGCATGTCCCTGTAGAGGTTGCCATGAACATAAAGACAGCACAAGTCAAAAGAGACACGAGATTGAATGGAAGTGGACAGTCACCGCCTTGCTAGCAATCGTCATTGCTGCTTCCCTAGTCAAGCGCAAGCTCTGTGCGGCTTTCCTAACAGATGCTTTTGCATCTGCATCATAGCCATCGAACCCTGAAACAATTGCATCTTTCACAACCTGAAATCAAGACAAGCAAATTTAAAACCACATCACCCATAAACGTTCAATAACAGTAATTATAACTTTTAAAAGTGCACCACTAAATTTTAAAAAAAAAAAACTGCCAAAAGCAACAAAAGCACGTAACAGAAAAGCTAGGAGAAGAATTGAGCAATTGGATCAATGAACTGTTCCTAATAGTAATCCAGTCAGGGGGTACAGAAGGAGGCTTCCGAATAACAAGCTCTCAGATAATTTGCAAACTAATAGTCTAACCTTTCAGCTTAAGCAACTCTGAAATGTCCTTCAGCAAAATTTTCATGAAACAGTATGATAATAATCAATACACTAACAGCAATTAAACTCGCAGCTTCACAAACTGAAGTACGGGATGAGATCCTTGGTAAAACCAAGTCCATAGAAGAAGCAAAAGAAGGGAACCTTTTCAAATAGACAGCCGCATATATCAGCATGGGCTGCTCCAACAATTTTTTGAAGAATACATAACGTGACCCGTAAATGTAACAAAGCTTTAACATCCTACTCGCTTAACAAACCAAGTCGTCTCATGATACATCATTACGAGACCATTCCACACAAGAATTTGTGTAACTTTTAATAGCTATGGCGATGACGAACTGCTCAATTAGGGTGAATTTATTACAATCATCCTTAAATGAATTATTAATCACCTTTAGATTAAGAAGTGACTCTAAAATAAGATATTGGTTATTGCAACATATATATATATATATATATATATATATATATATATATATAATCAATTATGAGAGAGTTTATCACACCATAATACTATATTGTTTTCCTTCAAACAAGTGGGAATGAATAAAAAATATGTGAAGAATTACGAGTTATTGATAAAACTGGCTAAAACTGAGAAGAATTGGAAAAAAATAAAACATATTAGAAAAATTGAGAAAAGTTTAAATTACAATTTATCAATAAAACAGAACCGACCGTACAACCGGCCTTTTTCTTGTAATTGTTCGGGAGCCTGGCACATAAATTTCTCAATGGGAAATATTCCTGTCACTTACGTTGTCATGTGCCAGAATTTTGGTTTTCTGAACCATAATCAAAGTTGAAGGTTGAAAGTGAGATGGCAGAGATCCCGGAGAAGTCGAAGCCTGTTATCGTTCGGATTAAGCGTAAGGCTGATCAATCTCCACTCGAAGCTTTGTGTGAGTACCACTCTTACCTTTTATTATTTCTTGTTCTTATTTAATTGCAGTAATTTGAATGTTTGTTCTTGATTATTCATTCTTCGTGGTAGGGCTTGAAATCAATGAGAGACCTCTAAAGCGTCCTTTGCTTGACTTTCAGAAGCTGTCCATCTCCGATTCTGGTTCCGCTTCCGCTTCCGCTCCTCCTCAAGGTGGATCTTCTAGGTTTTACGGCATTTCCTTTGTTTGAGTGGCTCCATCTCTATCCCTCGCTCTCTCCCATCCCCTTTCTCTCATGTGTACAATATCTGCTTCGATTTTACAGAGAAACTGATGTTTGTGATTTGTCAACTGCACTTATTGCTAATTGGCCCAGATAAAGCTTGGTTCTGACCTTCAATTTGTGCTGTTGTGGCAGAAGAATTGAAGATTAGACGGGTTCTAGTGCAACATGTTGAGACTCTTTCCACCTCTCAGGCTACCGTTGACTTTCTGCATTCCTTTGTGGTTAGTTCCCGTAATTTTTGTAGATTATTATTAGCTCAAGGTTGCTTGACAAAGATGCTTCCTTTCGGTCAACTACTGTCCGCATGTGTTTCATTCCCGTGCTACTCACTTACTTTGCCTTCATGTTTCTAACAATTTTTGGCTATGTATTTGGACTAATGTCTACCATTGGTGTTTCCGGCTTTATAACTACTAGCCTTAGCATTATTTCTCGACGAATTTATTGTGTTCCCCATATGTGTGCTTATATGTATTTTTTGTATTTAGCACCCTACTACTCATAGTAGTCCCAGGTTTAAGGCAAGCAGCAAAGAACGAAGACGCTCTCTTCAGAAAGAGAATGTATGTGTTCTTCAAACTCCCCACCCTTCAATCCAAACAAAGGAAGTGTTTGCGTGCACGCGCATGTCGTGTGAGATTTTGAAGTATCAAGGTGCTTACGCTTTTGCATTTGCTTCTTATTTTGGCAGAAACATGACCAACTATTATCAAAAGCAAAGCAGGAACAGGAGGTAAATTCTTTCATATGGTTGTACTCATGCAATTCTCTGGTAGGAAGATACAAGTGTGAACTTTTGAAGTTTGAAATTCTTAGCATCTTGCTTCATTATGTTAACGACTGCTTTTCTTTTCCCTCTTTTTTTTTGGGGGGGGTCAAAGTGGATAAATGTGGATGCAATTGATTGTTTCTCCTTAGTCATGTTTACTTGATGCATCTTTTTCAGCTGAAGCTCAAAAAAATAGCTTTGGACATTTGTTTTAGCTTGGTCTATAGTGGATGAAGTAAATACCTCACTAAACAATCCTGTGCTTCCTCTGTGCGGAGTTTTAGGCCATAAATGGTTCTTAATCTTTGTTATAATGGAATCAATCTCTCGGCAATGCACTTCAGGCTTAAGACCTCCATATCTAAACCTTCCAAACAACACCTAGGCGAGACTCTCAGGGTATAGAATTGAAGTTAGATTGTTTGGATGCATTCTTTGATTCTTGTTCTCCATTATTGGGATAATGGGCTCTCAGATTTCGTGGTTGTTTTCTATCAAGGGGAATCAACCTACCACTCCGCTGTACTACCAACTGCCTGTATACCACCACTCTAGTCTCTTATCATTGTGGCTGATCTAGGAATTTTGGCTGAGGGTGTCCAGTTTTCAATTTCTTGAATATTGGTCAGTGCTAAATAATTGTTATGGGTATTCACTCCATAAATTATTAGTATTGTTAGAAAGATATACGCGTTACCAAGTACTGTGCTGCTGATTGTGTACATCAGCTTTTGATTCCCCTG
>NCQV01087542.1:0-17966 GCA_002740545.1 Lophocereus schottii
GTCCTCTTAACATTTATTAATATTTTATTTTAAAATAAAAATTTAGACAATATGTGATATAAAATCATCATAATGAATAGTATCTTTGCAATTACTTCAATGAGGAAATATGGACATAAATTATGGATATATTAATATTATTATTTCTAAAAGTCTAAATTATAAGATCGATTGCAGTATTTCTAAAAATATTTTTGCTAAAATTTTAAAATAAATCATGCGTAGCACGAGTTGAAAGGCTAACATATGCCATATGTCAAATTTTGGGAAGTTTACGTTTTCTAACCTAATTTCGAACCTAACTCTAAGCCATATAAATTATTATTTTTAAATAATATAATAAATAATGAAAGGTATTCACTATTATAAATGTAAAATATTAGAGATATTAGATTTTATTATGGTGATATTTACTGATCCTGTTTACTATAAATATGCAATTACTAAGAAATAATTAAAAAAAAATTTGATTTCTAATATGTTATTATTACTACTACTACTACTACTACTGCTGTTATTGTTATTATTATTACTGCTACTACTAACTACTATTACTACTAGTACTAGTACTGCTACTACACCTATGAGATCCTCCCACAAATAATTTATTAAATTAATATTAAATCATTCATGAATCACATAAAACTATTGTGTCCCGTTATCTTTTAAAAAATTAGTGAAAAATTCTCAACTAGTTTAAGATAATTATAAATTAGTTTTTTTAATTCACAAATAATTTTGGGAATGAAATTTTCTACTTAGCTTTAAAAAAAACAATTGAGTTTTTTTTTTACAGAAGCTCAATTTTTTCTTCACAAATTACACAAATTACGGATATAATTTACTATGTTTTTACATATAATTGTTCCAATTAGAAAAATTCAAAAACTTTTCTTGCATCACATAGGTATAAGAAAACAACACAAAATCTCCTAATCTTTTGATACATGTCACTCAAATTTTGAAAACTATAAATTTAAAAGAAAGTGAGAATTATTTTTATGTATCTATGAAATGTTAGATAATTTATTATTTTGTATATATGGTCACCATGTGCAAAAACTCAAAAATTATTCCCTGCACCGCACGGGGAAAGCATACCAATTAATATTCATATTGCAGTAATGAAATACCTACTGTGCTAAACAAAAAAGTTCTGTGGCAACCTTTAAACCAATCCATGATGATCATTGTACTATTTACTATTTAGTGGTTGCACAACAACAACAATATCACCTCCTGGTGTGGGTCCCGCTTTTACGAGGTCCGGGGAGATCCAAATATACGCAAATTTATCTCTACCGATATTTCTACCCATAGAGAGGCTGATTCCAAGAGACCCACAATTACTATTTAGTGGTTGTATTTATTAAAATTCTACATTTATTTTTTTTTTTTGCAAAATTCTATTCATTTTTCGTTAAACTCATATTCATTTCTTTACTCATTCAAATTGAAGTTTTGTGGTAACTTTTGATAATAATTCGAGTGACTGATGGTTTTTTTAATGGTGACTTTAATAAAAGTCACTGTTAAATGAACTATTAGTCACTCCTAGATAAAACAAGTCACTCGAAAATATATTATTAGTCACCATAAAATATAAAAAAGTCACATATGAAGAAGTCCATCTCACGGCAATTTTTATGTGGGACGGTTTCACCCAATAATTTTTTGTTTCATGTTTTATAGAAAAGTGTCTATTAAAGCTAAGCAACTCATCTGTTTTGTAGAAAACAATTTTATGTTTTTCAAATTTATGTCTAACTAGTTAAGGCCTCCGCGTTGCCCCAAAATTAACTTTTTGACTCATTATATAATACGTCAAAATTATCACAAAATAATTCTTCAATATATAAAACTTATTAAGTTAAAATGTATTCCAACTCCAATTAGATGAAGGATTAAAGCAAAAAAACAGTTAAAAATACAATGAAAAGTGTGAAGCCGAATAATTGAAAGTAGTTTAAAATAAATTAAATTGCTCATGCAAGAACATCGGACGTAAAATTATTGTAAATGACAAAAATATCCTTACCAATGCAAATTATATTTTGGGCTACTAAAAAACAATGATGTAGCCAATCCTTGCTAATGCCTTGCTTAAAATAATTACTCGATTTATACTAACAACTAAATACGGTCATGACAATTTTTTGACGGCCAATTTAGTGACAAGATATTAAATGAATTTGTTAATATACATTGCATCTATACAAATGCAATTGATTTTTTCTTTCAACCTCAGTAGGCAGAAGTTATATGAAAAGGACATAGATTGTTCATCATAATGCATACCATATCATATACGTGTTGTAAACAACATTTTTTGTGAGGTATCTGAGACATTGCTTTTGTTCGAAATGGCAAGAAGATGCAGGTGTTGCAACACAAAGTTGACTATGGCAGAAGATTGCTTTCGAAAGATACATTACGGCATAGTTTAATATCTATCACTTTTTAACTTTTGTTGATCGTCACTACAGAAGTCAATTTAATCAGAAATTGTCATCTCTTCATTGCAAATGGCATTTCCTCCACTGATGACATAAGAGCGACATGCGAAGGAAGAACCTTTTGTCCAATAATTCTAACAACTAATGATCAGTGCTTGAAGAATCTTATGTCCAAATAGTTCAAATTAAATGTGTCCTACTATATAACCTCATAAGACGGATAAAGATTCCTTTAAGGGACTATATGGCTGCCAAGTAAATTCCATTGTATGAACTATGAAGCAAACAACTTTTTTTACACCCCCCCTTCCAAAATTCCATGAAGTCAATCACATCATCCACATCGGAGAAAAAGTTAAAACTAATTTTCAGAGTAGTTAATTTGTGTAGAAGTGTATATCAAATGCATAATGGGACGTTCCCAAACTAAGTCAAATCCTCAATAATCATCACGTTGTACAGAAGATACAGGGTATCACTATACCCATCCGTGAAACTGGTGATTCCTTTTGTTGGGGATTGAATAGCTCCGGTACCTTCACAACAAAATCAGCTACATGGGTAGCTCATGGCATCCATTCGCATAACTTATCATCATGGTCTTATAAATGGATTTGGAATATTGATACGTTGCCTAAAATCAAAGACTAACTTTGGCAAGTTTGTCATAATTCCCTACCTGTAAGAGGTACTCTTCTTAAAAGGGGGATTAATTTCAACTCAGTATGCCCCCTCTGTCTATGTGATATCGAGTCTACAAAACATCTCTTCAAATATTGCCAAATGGTCAAGAAAGTTGGGATCTGGCGGCAAAGCATCGATGGATTCCATCTGCCTTCTCTCCTAAAGGCTGCCAGGATTTTTCGTATTGTTTAAACAAGATGCATTCCTTCCACAGTCCAACCTTGGAATAGAAATTCTTATTTATCTTGTGGAGTATTTGGAAATCTAGGAATGCAACAGTTTTCGATAATGAAATTTTCAATCCTGTTGCGTGCATAGTTCGAGCAAAAAAAGTAAATGCAGAGTGGCGAATCCGAACTCGTCTGTCGGTTGACCATTTTGTTAGGGGACCTTCTTCTTCCCCTACTACCTCACTTTATCTTGTGAAGTGGCATCCCCCATCACCGAGATTTGTCAAACTCAATTTTGATGGATCCCTCATCAACTCATTAGTAGCAGGAGGTTTCATCATCCGGGACTGGACGGGCAAACTTGTGAAGGCAGGAGCGCATTTTTGCGGCAATACATCTATTCTAGATGCAAAAGCGAGAGCATTGCGAGACGGATTACGATTCACAATTCAGGTTGGATTCAAGCAGATAGCTACTGAAGGTGATAATAAGATAGTGATTCAAGCACTGAAAGGACAGATTCAAATTCCTTGGCAAATATCGAATATTATCAAACATATACATCTATGGCAGACTCAAGGTATCTAATTACTCATCCACATTTTCAGAGAAGCAAATATGGCAGCTAACTGGCTTTCCAATTTTGGACACTCAATTACAGCGTCCTACTCTTCAAATATTTGTTTTTCTCTATCTCTTAGGATTATTTTGGCAGATGATGTAGTTGGGCATACTCTTGTGAGAAGAGGCGCTTTACACCCCTTTAGTTTTATTTACCCTTGTTAAAAAATATATATATCAAATGCATAACACCAATTGTGTTTCCTATTTGCGTCATTCATTCATATTTTTCACCTCAATTAGATTAGTCTTTCTTTCCTATCTTCATAGTTATATGCATATATATTATCTGGATGCATCTATTTTAATCTTCTCCTTTAATGGTTTAAATTGTCTCAGTTTCAAACTATGCAATAAAACAATAAATTATAACATTAGCAATCTTGCCGAACAGTATACAGCTCAACCAAATTATGTGCTATTTTTTCATTGTTTTTCCAAATCCTACTTTTTGATTAAGACGTGTTAAACTAAGTATATTTAGGATATTTGTAGGAATTTAATCATTAATGGGCATTGTACCTTCCAGTTCATAACTGCACTTTTGCCAAGGATTAACTTTAAATAAGCCTATGGTATTAAGAAAATATCATTAAATAATTGTTCAATGTTACAACTAAGAGGTAATTAATAAAAAAAAATGAGAGATGAGTAGAAAAATTAGGTAAAGTGATGTCACCAACAAATTAATATAAATGATTTGGTAGAATTTCCATCTAACTATACTTTATATTCACAGGCAAGCCATAGCCCATTGAGACCTTTTTTTATTACAATGATAAAGGAAGAGTGAAACTGTTAGATGTCTTTTCTCACAAGAGTGCGTTCAATTACATCATCAGCCAATATAGGACGAAGCGCTGGTGAAAAATAGACATCTGAAAAGAAAGGAGCTGTGATAGTGTGGCCAAATTTAGAGAGTTAGTCAGCTGTTATATTTGCTTCCCGAAAAATATGATTGACATGAATTTGTGTAGCTTGTTGTAGCCGTCTATGTAAATCTTCAATGATGGTGTCAATTTTCCAAGGCACTATGGATTTGCCTGTTAAGGCCTGAATAACGATGAAATTGTCGCCCTTAATACATAATTTTGTGAATCCTGCTTGTAGCGCCGCTTCAATACCATCCCGCAAAGCTCTAGCTTCTGCGATGAGTATTGATGTACGATCATACAGATTTGCACCTACTCCAAGTAGTTTTCCGGTCCAGTCGCGGATGATATATCCTTCTGCTGTTGAGTAGTTCAGAAGCGATCCGTCAAAGTTGATTTTGACGAATCCTGGGGGGAGTGTTCCACCTCACGAGGTGGAAGGATGTAGAGGGGGAGAAAGAGGCCCCCTGATAGTGGAAATCGACCGACATGCAAGTTTGGATTCTCCATTTGGCATATGTCTTTTTTGCTCGGATAAGGCAACCTATTGGATTGAAGAATTTCTTCTCGAATACTGTTGCATTTCTGCCTTTCCAAATACTCCAAATGAGGAAGGATAATTTCTGTAGCAATTTTGGGCTCCTGGATTCCTTGGTCTTCTTTAAGGCATCGGTTATCTTCTGACAACCTCTGGGTGAGAACTAGATTGATAACCAATGATGCTTATCAGCCAGTTCCCAAACCTTCTTAACTATTTGGCAAACATGAAAAAGATTTTCCATGGATTCTATGTCACCCAGACACACTGGGCATATTGGGTCAATATTCATTCCTCGTTTAAGGAGGTTACCTCTGATTTGGCTTGGCAACATCCTAGCGTCGATTTGGCTGGATAAATTCAGAGATTTTGGCTTATGGCATATGGATTATATCTTTACTTAGATTTAGTAAGTCGATTAGGTTCTTATTTTCTATCCAGTTATCATGCCAAAAAGAGATGGTCTCACCATTCCCTACTTTCCACATGAGACCTTATTTTAAGAGATTCTGGCACTTCAGAATGCTCTTCTAGGCTGGTGAGTCAGTAGCCTTTCTCTGGTATGTAAGAAATTCTTCTTTATGAAGGTACTTAGTCCTCATGGCTTGCACCCAGAGGCTATTCCTTTTAGTAAGAACTTGCCATGCTAGTTTACATTAAAATGCTTTATTGACCGCGTTTATTTTTCGTAGTCCTAATCCGCCTTTATTTTTTGGTCGACATACTCTTTACCATGTAATGAGGGGTAATCCCTTTTCTGCTTGGGCGGTACACCAGAAGAATCCCTGATGATCTTATCTAGTTGTTAGCTAGTAGTGGTTGGTGGCTGGAAGCATTGCATTGTGTGTGCTAGTAATGATTTTAGCTGGGATTGAATTAGTACAGTTCAACCTGCTTTGGATAAGCAGTTTGCCTTCCATTCTTGGAGTTTACTCGTAGCATTCTGGATTATTTCCTTAAAAGTATTTTTCGAGGGACGACCTTAGAATATAGGGCAACTAAGTATTTCCCTAGTGAGTCTCGATGCGGTATATTGAAGATGCTTGTAACTAGCTGCTTCTGTTGGCCCGAGGCATTGTTCGAAAAATTAGTACCGACTTATGGTAGTTAATGAGTTGCCCCGAAATGGCGCAGAAATTGTCTAATAATGCTTTTAGTGTCATGCAGTTACCATTGTTGCTTTTGCAAAATAATAGAGAATCGTCGGCCAAGAACAAACCTGGTATAGTTTTAGACCTTAGGCATAGTTTGATTCCTATGCCTGATTTTCTATTAGCTAATTTAGTAGCTAACCAAAGACTCAAGGCTTCCATCCAAATGATGAAGATATACGGAGAGAGTGGGTTACCTTGCCTGATTCCTCTTGTCGGGGTAAATAATCCGTTGGGTTCGTCATTGACAATCACTGAATAGGATACGGATGAGATACGTTCCTTTATCCAAGTGTTCCATATTGGATGGAAGCCTATTTCTTGAAAACATTTCAGGGTAAAATCTCACTCCATCCTGTCGTATGCTTTTTCCATATCTAATTTTATGGCCACCCTTAAATTTATGCATTATTTCATGGGATAATAAAATATTATCATGGATACATCTATCTGAAATGAAGGCACTTTGTAACGAGGAGACTATTTTTTTGAGTAAGGGTCTTAAACGATTGACTAGTATTTTGGCAATGATCTTATAAACCGTCGAGCTTAGGCTAATTGGTCTGAATTGATTCATCCGGACCAGGTTTTCTATTTTGGGATGAGTGCTATAAAAGTGTGATTAATTTCTTTTAAGATTTTATCATTCGTAAAAAATTCTAAGATACAGCTGAACAAGTCTTTCTTTAACAATATTCTAATAGTTCTTAAAAAAGCATGCTCAAAAACCATCAGGTCCTGGCGTTTTACCAGAATCTATGCTCCATAATGCTTGTTGAACTTCGTACAAGCTAGGGAGTCTTATAAGTTCCCTATTTCCCTTATCAGAAACTATTTTTGGGAGGCCAATGTCAGGTAGGGAGCGTGGGCTAGCATGTTCAGATTTGTATCTTCTGATAAATTCAGCCGTAAATTTGTCTGCTATGGCCTGTTGTTCATCAATCATATGCCACAGTCATCGCAGAGTTTAATAACAAGCTGCCTTTTTCATCTCGTATTTGCTCTTTGCTGGAAGAAGGTTGTACTTCTGTCTCCATTTACTAGCCATTCCTTCCGACGTAGTCGGCCCCAGTATTTTTGGTTAAATAACATCATTTTCTCCGTTTGCTTGAGTAGTCATTGTAGCCATGAATTAAGGCGGAAGCTATCCGAGTTGTCTATCAGTTTGTTTTCAATATACTCAATTTTCAGCATGTTGGTAGTAATTTTGTCTTGATAATGGCCAAGCTGATTTTTAGACCATCCTTTAACTGCTTGCTTTATATTCTTGAGGTTTCTAGTGAGTTTGAACATGTTAGTTCCTTGCACATTGGATCGTCAATTTTTTGTTACTATTTATCGACTTTTTGATATTTGCACCAGAAATTCTGGAATGGAAAGGGAAATGCTTTATGCCCAGGCATTAATGATTTGGTCGAGATAATGATAAGCCTATGGTCGGAGCATGTGAAACTGCCATGTTCTTCTATGGGATCGGGATACATAGTTGCCCAATCCTTTCGTGCTATAGCTCCATCAAGTCTTTCATATACCAAGTGTGTGTGTATTCTCTTTTTCCATGGAAAATGTTACCTTTAACCGGTATGGATTCGGCATCAATCCCTGCAAGGAACATGTTGAGTCTTTGAAATTTGCTACTGGGGGGTATGTACCCCTTTTTTCTCATTAGGGCTTGCAAGTTCATCACAATCTCCTATGAGGCACCAGGGTACATCCACAACCTGATTGAAATGTAGGAGGTTTTTCTAAAACCTATCTTTGTCTCTTGCTTGTACAGGCACATACACACAGAAAATAATTGAATTACTAGCCCTTTCGGGGTCGTGTACTAGCATGTGGATTGCTCTGGGTTCTTTCAGAAGGAGCGATGCGTGAATTTTACCATTATTCCATAAAACTGCAATACCCTCCGAATGGTTCGTTGGGGCTACATACTCAAAATGCTCAAATCCCATTTGTGGGAGAATTTTCAATATATTTTTATCATTTACCATGGTTTCTAGTAAGAAAATCATGTCCGCTTTAAACATTTTGAAAAGGCATTGGACTTCCTGGATTACCTGTGGTTTTTTTGCACCTTATGTGTTCCAACTAATGATTATCATACTACATCTTATAAACAAGGATCTTCTTGCCACTTTCCTTTGTGGCTGTGCAAGTGTGAGTGCTGGGATAATATAGGGGGCTGTGGGGGCAAGACATACTTTGTCCATGGAAGAAGTTGGCCTTTAAACACTCTTTTGGTTAGAAAATACGCTTTCAATGCATATTCCAAATTGGGCAGTAACGTTGTCAGTGTTGTATAATATAAAGCATCATACCTTGTGATTGGGAGGGAGTTTCTTTTCATGCCATTTGGACTCTGCTGCGTACCAAGCTCCTACCTGTTAATTGTTACTATACAAGCTACAACGGTCTCTTTGAAACGAATACATAGTATACCTGGATTAGATATGCTAGTAAAGTACACATTTTGCTTAAATATTCTAGGCCCAAAGGAATTCGAATTAATAGCGTGGGAAGGGTATAACCCTTCACTCGTATAATTGGTATTCAAGTCTTTACTCGGAGGCCATATATATGCTAGTACCCCAGCTTTCCTTTTGTTGTGTTGCTTACACGTTTCCTGGCAACAAAGTAAACGTGGATTATTCACATAAACCATGAAAGTGACATAATGCATGCTTAAGTAACTAAGCCCGTAGTAGCATAATTGAAAACATTCTATGGTAGGTCTATAAATCAGAGACTTATTCAACGGGGAAGTCTCAGTCATGGTGGCTGTCATCATTGACTCTTTTAATGGATGGGGGACTAAACCATTAGTACCAACACTCAGGCTACTCACCGATGCTAAAGCAGCACTGAGGCTGCTGTACGTAAGTAAATCCAGTGACCACCCATTTGATAGCAAGGTTGCTGATACATGACACATACTCTAGCCCACACTTGACATAGGAAAGACAGCTGGTCATAATTGAAATTAATACATAACCCCCAAGGTCTGGAAAAGAACCAACATCCATCCATAATGAGGAGGTGAAGAATAAAGGTACCTTTACGGAGTTCAGTGGCACAAATGAAAAACCCAACTCCGAAACTCATATTAAAGTGATCATTACAAACATATATAATCCTACTTAGAATTCATGTAGTGCCTCTCATGAGTAACGGACAAATTGTCGAGATTCCAATACAAAACAGAACACCTTCTACAAAGCTGTATAGTGGGTGGCCTTAAGTTACTAGCTAGAAGCCAATGTCTTAAGATGGCATGACAAATTATCAAAATTTTAGATCGTGTGTTAAACTCAGAACCTAACCTCCAAATACATAAATCAACCCAGCATGATATCATGGAACTCACGGTACCTGAGTTATCATAGAAAGAACTAGGTTTGTGACATTCACCACCATCATTTTTACACCAAGACATACTACCAAATGTACTCAGGAAGGGGCAACAACAACCAGAAATAAGCTCATAAAGGCTACCTTGAATCCTTATGACAGAAACAGGGTAGGTAATTGTAGAGAGTTCAATGTCGACTAAGATGCAAATAGAGTCTTTAAAAAATAGCCTATGACTATAATTATCAACATAATAATATACTGGTTCCTTCTTGATTCATGTTCCCAGCTCCACAATACACAACTTGGTGTCATCATTCCTCAAGTAAGCAAGTATGAGCTTTAGCAAGCTAGGATAAAAGAGGGGATGGTGAATAGAGGAAGAGAAGAAGAGTAGACTTATCTGATTGTCATAGTGACTTAGAGTGCCTTTATCTGCAGCAGATTGAAGCTCTACTTTCTGAAACTCACAGGGGATTGACTCTATAAGGATGGAATTCGACGCAAGCACTCATACTCTCTGTGGCAAAAAATGTGAAATTTTGCCTGTGCACCTGGACTTCGCAAAGGAGGCAGGGTGCCACTTTGTTCATCCTAAGCCGCCACAACATTGTGATTATCTGCTTGATTACGATCTCATGAGCAAATATCTCGAACTTTACAGACTTTGTCACCTCCATCGCACCCCAAAATGGAAAGGGTTTTAGGGTTTGCAGAGAAATTATGCAATTGGTAGTCCTGAATTTCACTTTAGCGAGCGAAAATCTACTTCTAGTTTCCTCATCACTGAACAAAGACTGAGAATCGTACAAATTCGATCTAGAGCCACGGTGTTTGCAACTCAAAGCAACAAATCAACACACAAATAGAGATGGCTTAGAAGGAGACATCGAGGGTCGGGAAAATTCCTAGAAGAGGAGAGATGTGGAAGAACAAAACGCAGAAAATGAACATTGAAGGCCATTGAAGCAAGTAGGATCTGTCATAGATCTAATTGGCTTCAGAGGCAGAGGCAGAATGATTAGGTCAGGTGCCAGCAAGGGCAAGGTTTGAAAGCAGGGAGGGTTCAAGAAGAAGACCTAGAGACTCTATCTCATGCTTTTTCTCTCTCTTGAGATTTCTACATGTCGTATATGGCTCATTGAGACTTGGCTTTCATCTTCACGTATATTGCCTCATTTAAATAATTAAAAAAACATAACAATGCAATAGCGATCGGGAGAGACTATATAGGCCCCAGCCACAGAGCTCCAAACTAATGGCGAGGTGTGAGGGAATGCAACTTGAAAATAAATTATTTTAGAACATGAAGAAAGTAATAGAAAGCCTAACTTGGAAAAGAAGTGTGTATATCAGCATCCCCCCCCAATCATTCTCTTCAGCAATAAAACCAGCATGTCTCAGGGACCAACTTGTACATTTTCTCTTTTTTCAAAAACAGAAGCATCTTGCAAGTCTGTAAAGATTTATAAACATATCATGATGATAGTCATTCAGTTGCCAAGGAGTCAAGGCAGGAGGATAAGGACAGATGACATAGTTGGCTAGATCATAGTTAGTGTAATGCCCCTATTAAGTATATTTCACTATTTACAATCACTATTTGGATTCCCTCAATTACAACTGATAAACCCAATAATTGGGCCGTTACCGTCATCTAAAAGGACAAGGCTTGAAGTATGTGTCCTAGAAATAATATAGTTAGGCATAGCTTCAACCATACACATTCATACACGATCAAACCATGTACAGTCAATTGTTAACTGATATAAGGTTTATACACCATAGTAAAACAATTCACCATATAATCTACACCTCCATCCACTGAAGATTTCAAAATACAACTTCAAAATATGCATATACTATGTCACTATTGATCCATCCGAATTTCCTTACTCAACTTATTTTCTTCAACTTGTTTGCTAGCATGAGGGTGATTCACTGAGCATTTGCCTAAAACAAAATATGAAAAACGTTTTGAATTGTGAGTTAAAACTCAGTACATACATTCCTATATTGTTAAAGATCTCTGCATAAATTAGTTGGGCGCCCGCTTTGCAATTCATTTTAAGTTAAAACAATGAATGAGATAAATGTAAACGGAAATTGTTGGTTATTATATGATTGTGAATCCCCATGATGTTGTTGCGATCTATAAATAGGTATATACTTTTCAAGCTAATCGGGAGACCTGGCCTGAAGCCGCGTAGATAACTGAAGGACAATGTCCTGTAACTGATAACTGATGGGGTCACTAATTATGTCACAAATCACTGATTAAACTGATTTATTGATGTACTTACCAAAACATTACAATTTTAATAAATACGTGCTAATTTCTAAAAATACAGGCAGTGAACGTACCTGAAGTATTTAAAATGCAATCTCACTTAATAATACTATGCACAATGAAAAATGATAGACTAGACCCCGTTTCTACTTAAGAAATGCAATCATAGGTAAATGCAGTTAATAAACAACATTCAGTCCCATAATTCGTAACTTTAATGGAAGTTGATTAATTAAAAGGGCATCCACGATTCAAGCAATTCAATAAAAGACAAGTTACATTAAAATGATTTGAAAACCAAATAAATTAAGGCCATTGAACTCGGAGTGAGACAAACTGAAGTAAAATAGAACAAAATGAACTAATTGAGGTTATAATGAAAACGGCTTTAATGGATACAAATGGAGTATGGACTTTTGATGTTTCTGAAATGAATAATAAAAGGTTTAATGCCAAGAGGGGTGTTGTGAGCTTTATCAAAGCTCATATAACCTTAGCTTAGCCCGATAGTCCTCGATCTTGTGTCATTACCCATCCCACTTTCGAAATTTCATTCTTATGCCCATTTAACTCGGTTTTCCAACCTTAGTAAGCTTCTATACATAATCAAAGTTGTTAAACTTATTAAACTTTGTAATTTTTTGGCAATATGCATAATTATATAGAAACGCCTGATAATATTTTTATATGTCATGATTTCTTTCTTCCCTCATATTACCATTTGAAGGTCTATTTTAGAAAATTCATACCTTTCACCGCCGACCTCCAATTGAGCTATAAAACCCAATATGAAAAGCTTGGCAAGTCCCCCAATATTTTCATTCATAATGCAAAACCCAATTACCACAACACGGCTCCTAAAATTAAGCTGAAATACAACTGTGCACAGCTGGGATCTGTCCTGCGCAGTCTTAGTAAAATGGTGATAACTTTTTTCACACAATTCGGAATAAGTGATTCAAAAGGCATTTAATAGATAACTCATGGATCTATCTACCCACCAAAAATAACAATTTTTTGATGGGTTGAATAGTACCAATTCAATTGTAAAGTGACCCATGTTTCAGATATGTTCACAGTCCTATTGTTCTTGCTTTCCCCCTTCTTTTCACATAATGTCCCATCTAAAATCACTCCTTAAAATCATTTGATAAAGCTTTTTTTCCTTGTCATCACCTTACAAAGCCATATCGCTCAAATTTGCTTCATAATTATCTACATCAAATTTGCAGTTCTTCTCTGCTTCAGAATCACTCAAAACATATCTATAAGCTTACTTATTTGCATAAATAAGCAAAATGACCTTTAATAATGAATTGGAAAAATTCCCATACTCCACCCCTTCATACAAAATCACGTCAAGTCATTTCTTCTAGTTAAATGACACATCAAAGATTCATTTCTCATCCAAATATACACAAATAACATTCTTGATAGCAAGAGTAAGCCAAACCGTGCATAATCATTAAAACCCTAACTTATGACCAACTTAGATTTACCTTTAACTCATCCAAAATCACATCAACACCCCCATAATCAGTTATAATGCTAAAGATTATCAAATCAAATACAAAACAATCCATAAACATCATTTTAACTTAAGCTTGCATGATCGTGAACAACCTCAACCATTGCATGCTTTCAGGCTTAACCAACAATTAAAACATCAAAATAACAATTGTTTAAATTAAGATAACATGATCCATAATCAAAAATAACAAAAACAAGATTCAAAACTAAAACACAAATCAAAATCAACAAGATACGGTTAGGGTTTTACTCACTTTGATGCTTGAGAAAGGAAATATAAGTGAAGTTGGATGTTTGTAGGAGTGTGGGTGGTGGGTAGGGGGGTTGTTGGTGGATGTTTGGTGGCCAGAAGGTGGCGGAACTAGCTAAAACAGCCCTGGGACAGCAGCACAGCAGCATGTGGGAGGGGAAATAGATGGAAGAGAGTAAGAAGAAGACTTGCCTTTGCTTGGTGGAAAATGACTTGGATGTCTATCTTTGAGACTTGATTGATATTTAAGCTTAAAAAAGGGTTTTTTGCTAATTAAAACTAGGTACAAATGATGATAATCAACTTAATTTAATTGGACTAAAATTTTCGGGCCACAATTTGAGCCCAAAATGAATCCGGTTGCAATTCAGGCCCAAATGAATTGGGCCAAGCTTAAGGAATTTGGGCCCGAATTTTTCAATGGTTAAAAAAATTAAATTTTTGTAACATTATGAAAAGTAATTTATCACCTAATCATATTTACCGGGACCTAATATCGATTCCTCCGAAAATGTTATGGTAAATGAAACTCGAATTACAAAGTGGGACCCAAAATAAATTCTCCCAATCGGATGATTAAATGAGACAAATAAATGTGAAAAATTAATAACATGGTTTAATTAGATAAATAAACATGATTTAGGGTCAGGCTATTACAGTTGGCAGGATTAGTAGCAATATTTTAGAAACATTTCGGATGCATTCGGCTATTACTGCCAGCAAAACAAACTACTTCATCAAGATACAGAGATAACAGATACGAACAATTCTAGATAGAGAAAGAGCAAAGGAGGGGAAATCAGAGAGTAGGGAAGAAAATTCAACGCTAATATAGGAGACAATAAAACAGAAACGATCGGAAAAATGAACTTCACTACATTAGTCTATGCCAAGTGGGATGAAAGGTGATTTTAGAGGCAGTGATATAGAGACTGGGAAGTCATTTACTACATGCAGATTCCCAACAACAAATTAAGTAGAATATGCTAGTTGCAACAACAATGTGCCCTAAACAGCCAGATAAAGAAAGCTTGAAATTGTTTGAGGTGTAGACATGGAAAAATAGCGTTGCAGGATAGAGTACCGAACGATAAAATATGTCTAAATGTAGTAAGTCCATTATAAAAGCATACTATACCTTCTGAGGGAATACTGAAGAGTGTATAACTAATGAGTTAATGTGGTGATACCACTAATTTCATCCAGGAAATCACAGTCAATGCTAATTAATCCAAAAGCCCTACCTCTCACACATCCAGTTAAAGCCGCTAATGTCACTCTCATTGACACCTACTCTATAGCCCATCTAACCCCCTATAAACCACCGCCAAAAGAAGTGTAGAATTTTGCAAATAACAAAGGAAGGATCAACACGCTATGCTGTTGTGATCAAAGAGTGCCCAAGAAGTAGATTTATTGACTCGACTATCGTAGTTTTGCATAGAAGTTAATATGATTATGTAAGTAATAAAATTTTTGCTTTATATATAAACACAAAGTTTATACATATGTCATAGCCTCCATATCCTGGTAGAGTATTTGGATGGCCATAATGAAGATGGAACCTTCTTGTTAAAAAGAAAAATCAATTTGAATCTTCCTCAAGCTAAGGTATTTTCTGTGCCTCTATTTGTAGAAGACAATCATTGATAGAAAAACTGTTAAATTGCTCTCATTAGAAATCTTAATTTCGTCTCACAAAACATATCTTGACATTTCAAAAATCTACAGATTGTGCAATCTCAGAAAAAACCTATCATGTCCCATCAAAATATAACAAAGAAGTATTTAATCCTTCACAAATCACAAAATGATTTGGTACATATATAAATGGGTATGAATTTTCCCAAACAATGTGTACTTCCACAAATAAATGAAGATATTTGTGTTTATGTTTTGGCTCTATCATAATCATCTAAATGTTTAGCATAAGGAAATATGAAATAGCTTGAACATATGTTTTTGTCCCTTAAACTCTTAACGAATTCCATCTAGGCCGTACCTGACGGTTGGAGAGCTCCATCATTCATAGCTAGACCAACTGATACGATACTTTTAGACGACGGACACTTCTTTCATTAAGAATTTCTAAACTCCCCTTAAATACGTCGAAGAGCTTTTAGTCATCCTTAAAAACTGAAATTCTAATTGAAAGACAATAGAGGAAGTATATGCACCTACAGTAGTTATTCCCTAGTAAACTTTGACTACATTGACGAATAGAGCTGCAAACTATGATGAAAATCGAGTAGTAAGAACTAATAGAATGATTTATCACCAGGAAAAAAAGTACCAAATATAGTGACAACTATAATAACGTAGGAAGAAGTTAGAGATTCCAGTTTCCCATTGAAAGAACTAGCCTTCAGAATACAAATTTTAACACTTTTGGCTTTCTGTATTGGCATCCATTAATAATGGTTTGCAGGGACTTCCATTTGAAATTCCTTAACTTGTAACATTAGTAAAATGTATGAACTGACATAAAACTCAATCAATAACCAAAGCCATTCTCATCCTCGTATATTTCTAAATGAAAGAGATGAGAAAAGTAACTTTGTTGGACTTTTTACTAAAATGACATAAGTTAGTTGAACACATATGATCAGACTTTCATAACATTAAACCAAAGCTCTTTCCAATTACAAAGAGACACCACATCCATGACCTTCTGTGTACTCAGGGATAAATTACCAAAGTAGATTTTCACCTTGCAGTGAAATATCGTAAGAAAATTTTCAATTGTTCTCAATCCACTGAAAAAGCAATCCATAAATATGCTATAAAGCATTGAAAATCCATGTCCTATCCCTGATCCCAAATTGCCATTTTTAACATTAAAAATCAGAAACATATATACAATAAATGTCAAAAATATATAACATGAACAAACCTAAATGAAATCCATAGATAAAGGAAAAAGTAAACCAAAATTACCAAAATTATCCTCATCCGTCAAACCGGCGACCCTAGCGTAATTAAGCCGATCATTAACAGTTGAGAATCCAAGTGATCCTTCTGCCAAAGCTTCTCTACGAGTAATCGAGAATTAAGCAGAATTAAGCCCTTAACATTGGTGTGAAACTCGACAAATAACTCATAATGGCACCAGATTAATGCTGCACAGCAAGGGGGAGAGATTGACATAAAACATGTAGAGAGTTTTAAGTACGAAAAATGAAACATAGAATTAGACACATATTAAAGTAAACTCTCTGTTTTACTCACAAATAATCACGAATTATCGCTAGCCCCATGAATCTCATCAACTCCATTTATTGGAACACCTTGCGATTAGAGAAATTCAAAAAATAGACCAAAAATGAAAAGCAGTTAAAGCATCAATTTTGAATTAAAAAATAGCGCATAGAATTAGCAGTCATTTTGATAGCAAATTAATAGGCTAAAGAGATGTTATCAACGTCATACTAAGACAGTCGGAGGAGCAACAACCCAAATTAGATCTACAGCAATGGGACCCTTCAACTTGTACGTATTTGTGTGTGCGCATGTCTATCTATACATATATATATATATTTATACACACACAAATATATACATATGTATATATATGTATGTATGTATATGTATGTGTGTGTGTATATATATATATATATATATATACAGGAGCGAAGTCAGGAAATTTGCAGAGCGGGTCGGACTTCGGAGAGTGGCAGCCGGCAGATGGTGGTGTGGTGGTCTGGTGGTGGAGAATGTGGGGCCGTGGGTACTGGGTAGAGGCGTAGAGCTGTAGAGGAGTGCTGAGGAATGTCGAACAAAACAGAGGAAGACTGGAAGAGTGAGTAGGCTTAAAAAAATACAAAAAAATAAAACGAAAAAGGGCAGGGTAAAGGTTCAAACACGAGACATTATAAATACGGCAACTTACAAACGAAGCACCTAGAGACCGCTAAAGTAAGGGAGATTTCAAGTATTATTTCAACACATCTAATATATATAGTTAACAATTTGTTTTTAAAATTCTCAAACGTATATTTGTTTTTTTTGAAAGGAATGTCGGCTGACCCCACTGACCCCACGGTGGCTACGCCA
>NCQV01087546.1:0-10947 GCA_002740545.1 Lophocereus schottii
GAGTACAATTTCATCTTGTTTCCAAAACTTTGATAGGGTACAATTCACTAGCCAATTTTGGGACAATCCACTTGCCAATTGTGGACTTACTTGTGAAACATAATTTCGGGACATATTCTCAACATTTGAAGAAATGTTCTTGTGGAATGTAGTTCTATTGCTTGCTTTGTTGGAGTAAGGGTAAAAGTTCTTGACTAGTTAGATAAAACTATCAAGTACAATCATTGCAAGCCGTCTTCAACAAATGACCCAGAATATCACTTGCCATCTATGAGCGAGCTATCTGTCGGCAATGGAATAGCTAATGATGGTATGTAGGGGAGCTTCCAAGAATTACACTAACATTGCTCCCCTGTAAGTTGCTTATATACAACAATGAAAAAGAATGTTGTTAGTGTCTGAATAATCTGCATAAGTAGGAGTATATAGACTCGGGACTATCATCTAATTCATTGAATTCTGCTTTAGCCATAGCCCTGATCAACACTTCACGATTGTTTGAAGCAAGTGATGAGTTGAGTCATATGCTCGATATGAGCATAATGAAATTAGAGTGCTAATGCTTTGATTCCGAGTTCAATTAGAGTGATGAAATTAGAACAACTCGTCATCTCCATTATGTCAGGATGCACGCATTGTTGGACAAATACCATAAGGCAACTGAGGAGAATCAAGTGCTCAGCCCCACTTCGGAAGCACAGGTAACATATAGATATAGATAACCTATTCGTTTAACCAATAGAACATATATATACAAGCCGGTGGTCATAGATATTTGAGTTCAAACGCCTCTTGAATTGACTTTTACGTCTCAATTTAGAGAAAAGATCGATGGAAATTCGCAAGTTTCCTTGGTTGACTGCTATGATCTCAATTCTCACATAATTCAGACCAGAAAATGAGACAAACCAATTTGGCCATTGACTGCATTGTCTAGAAATATTGGACAAGTAGCAAGAAATTTTTATAAACTTGAACTCTTTTTTCGCTAAGGATAAGAGGTCCATCCTTTTGGATCTTGTAAAGGATATCCAAGAGGGATATAACAAGCGAAAGGATGTGGGAGGGTAGAAATCAGGCGCCAAGGCTTGTTGAGGTGGAAACCACTTAGATGGAAGCTGGGCACATCTTAACTATATGAATTGGCCAGAGTTCATTGGCACATATGAATTAGACTAGAATTTGGTTATATTTTATTATTTGTATCTTATATATAAGTGTAAGTGTGAAACAAATATTTTGCTTCTCCTTTGGGAATTTCTCAGTTATGGAAGATCGAAGCAGAGAATCTGAGGCAGCAGCTTCAAGACTTGAGAAAGACTCATAGGTATGCTTGCTAATTTATTCAAACATGTCTTTTTTGTGTGGAATGGTATATTACCATATTTTTGATATATCGTACTTTTGAGAATATATAGGTTAATAGTTATGCATGTGATTAGATCCTCCCTCCCCCAAGGAAAAAGAAAAGCAAAAGAGATTTTTATGGTCCTTTAATTGGGTCTTCAGTTCATGCATGTATGTCCCTTTGTTGATTAAATGTGATTGAGGCATGGTTAATTATATCTAAAATGTGGGTTCTTGTTAGGATTCCCTATCAAAAGGGAGCCGTTTTGTTCCTCAAGGATGTGTGCTTACCATAAATGTGCAAGTCTTAACACTTGTGTAGATGATCATTCCTTAATGAATACACAATGCAAGTAGGTTAAAATTTTAGATCACAAAAATGATTTATATTTGCAGAATCAACTCAACTAACATATTTACTTGCAAGTGTAAGACTGTCTTTATCTGGATTTCTGTAGACCTCAAAAAAGGACTCACAATGGGAGTGGTTGTTGTAAGGTTGTTGCAAATAAAATGGTTATACATACATAGCTTGCAAGAGAGAAATTTTGGTAGTGAATTTTGTGTCTACATATATTTGCAGCCAATATTTGGGTGAAGATCTTTCTGAATTAGACCTTGAGCATCTGGAAAAGATGGAGTACCAAATTGATATTGGCTCAAAAGCCATTCGTACTAGAAAGGTAAACAAACCTAGTGAAATAATTAAATTTTGTTTAAAAAGAAATGATTCCAATTGCAAAATTAGCATTGTCCGTTATTAGGATTTTAAGCTGATCAGTGTAATTGATACCTAACTCATTTTTTCAGGAGGAGATTTTAAGGGAGAAAATACAAGAGCTTAATAAACAGGTATCTGCAAGCATTTGTTTAGAATATTTTGACCTTCTAATTAACGTGTGTGTACATATACATATATATGTGTGTGTGTGTATGTGCCTTACTGAGCCTACTTGATAAATATTCTTTTCATTTTCACATTGCTTATTATAATTATTATTCATTTTCATATTGCTTTATTATAATTATTATAAAAACTGATTTTAACTAATAATTACATACATAGGAGATTCACATGCATATGGAGAACATGGAACTACACAAGAAGATGAACCTTATCCGACAAGAAATGGCAGAACTGCAGAAGAAGGTGGAACCCCAATACCCATTGTGTGTGTGTGTTTTTTTTAAAAAAACTAATTACTAACCTGAATAAATTTAAGCTTTATTAGGAATATTTACTACTCACATAATTTTAATCAATTTTTTTGGGATTATTTTCTAAGGTTTCTGCTGGAGGAAAGGGTAATGATCAAGAAAATGGAAATGGAAAGTCTAGCAACTCTGGCTCTGAGCCTTATGATCCCATTCACCTCAAGCTAAGCTAGCTTAGCCTGCATGTAATTTTGTTTTTGGGTTACACAGAAAGGTGTACGGTAGATATGGGCGAAATTTAAATCTATATCTATATTTTTGTTAGCAATTTTTCGAGATTTTATTAGTTGAGCAAATTGACCCCTATATAAAATTCAATATGTAATTACCCGAATAAAAATCTTGGCAATTTAAATTCACCTTAACAAATGAAACTCGTTGGTGACCAAACCAAGGAACCAGCAATAACCAATATATAGCACTATACCTCGAATGATTACAAAGAGTTGCCTTAAGCTTATCATTACTCATTAATCTAAGCGTGAACCCAAAAGCAAATCAAGGAAAATCCTTGCACAAATTACAAAAATGGCTTCGGGCACTCTTATGCTGACAAGATCCTCGTTTTTATGAAACTCTCGATCTTGTAGCCCGCGCTTTTCCACTATTGTTTTGTTTTGTTTTATTTTATTTGAGAGTGATCATTTTAATTTTTTAGCACACCATTTACTTATTTATTTATTAATTATATATATATATAATTATATTTTTAGTTATTTTAAGAGGATACACCAATATATACAGGTTCCGCTTGGCAAATTAACCAGTTAGGTTACAGATAATACTTCATATGGCAAATAAATGTTTAGATTGTAGATAACAATTCTAATTTATCTATTAGTGAATAGCTATTTCACTCAGCTATTGAATCAAACTAATGTTAGGCCCATACTTCGTATGGATTGTGATAATTTTCTTCTTGAAACAAATCTTTAAGTGATAAATCAATATATTTATAACAAATACATTGTTGGATTGTTCATGTTTTCCAAACTAAATTAATATTTTGACACATATAGTCTAAAAAGTCCTTTTTTTTGGTTAATAACTGACGTATGCATAGTTAAACCCATGGCGGTATTTAATCTAATTCACGAAAATGTAATTTAATTTGTGGTTGTTTAGTTTAATTGCAAAGGTACAAATCTCATCGATTTGTGCTAATTCTTTAAATACTACTTGCATCTATTTTAATTATTCTTCAATTACTATAAATTTACTAAATGACATTGCCTATGTCATTACTATTACTCAAAGTATCATTCATTAAAAAATTAAAATATCTCTTAGTTTCAAAGTTTAATTAAAAAAATCGATCCATGCCTAATAAGTTAAAAGAAGCAGCCTCAGTTACAAATATCCATTAAGGACAAAAATTTGATTTAAAAAAATTTGAAAATTATCAATTAATATCATCAAAATGCTAAGGAGAATCAAAGAGTTAATAGTCATTTTGCACATTCTTAATTAACATTAGGATTGTGACTAAAACTAAAACCTTTTCTTTGGCGACCTAAAATGTTTGTAAATATATATTGTGAACTATAATAAAATAGTTATTTTTCAATCATATTTTTTAAAAATGGTATTCAGATATTCTTGACCCATGATTTATCATTTTTATTTTTATAATATTAAGATTACAAATAAAAGATTTGTGTAAGGTTCTAAAAAGATACTTAGTCTTATAAAAAAAAGGAAAAAAATAAACTTGTCATTTTAATAACTTTTCCAATTCTTCAACAACCATCTAATTATTTTTTATATGTCCCCACAATAATAGTACTAAATCGATAAATTATCCAACACTCAAAACTTAATAAGAGCAATGAAATCATTTAACAAACAATAGCAGTATAAAATATAAAATTAAATATTTTATGAAAAGAACGTTCCTCCACAAATTATGCAAAGTAATTTGTAGATGTCAGCACCGACTTGACCTGTTACTCTTAGAGCATTCGTCATTGCTTTTCTTTTTATGCAGGGGAAAAAAGTAATTAGAATTTGTAAAAGTTGAAATATTGGAACTAATCCATGCAAAATAGGTTAACATAAGAAGTCTCAAATACAAATAGTGATTAGTTACGAAAGTTTGAGTAAAAAAATTAAAGTGTCATTAATCAATATCATCAAAACGTTAAAATGAATGACTATTGGATTAGCTAATTAATGCAAAGTTACATAAAAAGATATAGATAATTTTCGAAGATAAAATTTTTAAAGGGTATTTTTTTGACCAAAAAATATTAAACGCTGCTCTTAGATTTGCCAAAGGCTAGCACTATTAGCTTTTTTGAAAGCACTACTTGAAATCCTAAACACTAGTTAAATCCCTAGTCCAAGCACTAAGTTACCCAACCCAAAAAATCAACTTATTAGATATTGACTTGGTTAAAATACTTAACGTTATTCAAAATACTGGTACAGACTACGACGGTATAGAGAGACAAATCGTTATTAAAGATCTGAATTTAAAGTCTCGTTTTACATTTATCCATGTAAATTACCCTCATATCTGCGATGATATAACACTTGAAGCGAGACATGAGCAGTTGACTGAAGTTTCTCATGATATTTGACTTGTCTTGGTTCACTATAGGTAGGAGAAGGTGGTAGGTGGCTTCAAGTTTGAATGCGGGTTGTCTTTATGGGTGATAGGTGGGTTTTTTTGGTTGCTTGCCTTGGCTTATTTAACCCTTTCATACTCTCGGGAGTGGCTGAATATACTAGGTTTTGGCAAGTGTTATGGGTTGTGTGCTTAAGTTTTTATCAAGATCTAAGATGACAGAAAACCATATCACAATTATGGACTATCAGTGATTGGGGTTAGGCAAGTTGGTGGTGGGGCTCGTGATTAATTTAAGCCGGACTGTAATAATATAATTAGGTTGTTATTGTTGTTGCTTTTATTCTTCGAAACCTTTTGACTATTTATTTTTTACTGGCATTGCCATCTATCTATCGGAAAAAAAAAAAAAACCTCATATCTTCTACCCCGCTTCTTCCTTCAATTCCTCTTTGACCTCTTTATCAAAGTTGATGAATTAATCATATCTAGAAAGTTCAACAGATTTTATAAAATCGATGCATTATAGTAATCAAAAAAAGAAAGAGAAGCCCAAAAAAAGAATTAAAAAACTAAATTGAAGTGCTCCACAACCCACTGTTTAGTAAGGGATTTGCTTCGAGATTTAAGTCGACTAAGCAACCTTTTCATGAAACAAGAAGCCAGTCAAGCTAGAAGCCTAAGAAAGCCAAAGTAGAGAGAGCGAAACGTTTTCCTTCCACAAGAAACGTGAACGTTCAGAACTTGAGCAAAAGAGAGGGAGCGGAATGGTTAAAATTAAATAATGCGGTTCATGTGTAGCAAATTCCAGTTGGGGGTTTCGGACCGAACGATTTTTCCAAAAGCGAAACGTTTTGGGGCGAAAATGCCTGGTCAGTTATGCCAATAGCTAGCCATACAGAGAATCAAGATTTGTTAGGCAAGCGATGAGTTTAATAGGTGCAAAAATAAAGATGGGAAGTACATGCATCTTTTTTTCTTTTTCTTTTTTTAAAATCTAATAGAAATTCTGTAACCATAATTATATATATACTCTCTCAATTCTAGTTTTATTCCTCATAATCAATGATAATTATTTTTAAACCAAGTTAATATAATCTTCTAATAGTTGTCAAACTTCAATGTCCCATCTCTCCCATCCTAGAAGAATGTTATAATGGATACCAGTTTGCTATAACGGATGTGAGAAAGTATGAACAAATTGACAAACACACACATATTTAACGTGGTTTACTAACAATGTGTTAGCTACGTCCACAGGCAGAAGAGAGGGATAGTTTTTATTGATATGGAAATACAAAAATACGTATTACATATATAGGGTTTAGGTTTTAGAGCTAACCCTAACCCATACATCACGTACGCCGTCAGTTTCGGAGGCGTTGCCCCCAAACCCCCAAACCAGGGTACGTAGCCCCTGGACCCCGACTCGCTAACCGGTCAACGAGACCACCATGCTAGGTCTGCGAAAGGGGGCTAAAAACATATTCAAGGCATTCTAACAAAGAAAAATAACTATCTACAAAAAATTCTTTTTTTAATCCCTAATTAGAAAGATAAAAAGTCTGACAAATTAAAGGGGCTATTTATTTAGCTTTGATAAATTATTTAGCATACAGAATGTGATTTCAAATTAAAGATATAACATTTTTCAAATGTTAAAAAGATATCCTAATTTCATAAAACCTGATTTTAAACTCACCGAACACCACTTGTTCAACGCAAACTATTATTTTTCAGTAATATAATATGAGAAAAAAAAATCTATAGACCTATGGTACTCTTCGTCAAAGGGTAAATCATTATTAATTGATCCATTATAGATTTTGTTGGTGGGATATTTTCTAACATGGAAGGCGTGCATGGTACCTCAAAAGTCATTGGAGATCCATCTTCGGAGTTTTAGACATATTACTCAGTAACCAACAAACATTACATGTACCAACCCAAGAATGCAAACTTAAATTCTTTTTTTTTTGGGGATCACTTATAGAATTCTAAAATGCATTGGTAAGTTCTGGCCCTTAGATCAAGCATTTACTATAATTTTTTTGTTTGCTATGTGTATATCATAGCTCAACTGATGAAATATCTGAGAGTTATTACTAGATACCTGAATTTAATTGTCATCTACATCAGTCTTTGCACCTCTCTTTGTACCAAAAAAGCTAGCCCCCCCCCCCCTCACGCCATGTGTTTATGCTTCGAAAAAAGGTGCAAATGCTATTGCAGCTAGCATTGGAGCAGCCCGAATCTACGGAACAGCATACATTATCATTTTGCAATTAATAAAAAGACCATGAAAATGAAGCATAGCAAAAAGACTATTTGCTAGATATTGTAGTGTACGTCTGCATACCTAAGATTTATTTACCCATACAATCAATATTTTGAAACCCAAACTTGAAGTTATCATGATGATCGAACGTGTGAGAATTGGAAAGGAAGTTTTTGCACAAAACATGCATAAAGAAACAAGTTGTTCTGCATTGCAGCGAGCCAAACTCAAGCAATAAACTAAGTTTAGTTGGCCAATGCTCGAGCTGAGATTTGAAGTGAAGACGATGATGAAGAATAGAGACGTATGAAAGCAGATGATGAATGCCCCATGTAAATGAAATGTCCGTTTTGAAGAAGAAGCGCAAGTTGTTGGGATAGCTAGGTATCAAATCCATGGTGTTGGGAGCTATAATTCTCGTTAATTATCAATCTATGAATCCTTTATCTGTTTGAGGAGGAAAGAAAGAGCGAGGGAGGCAAACTAGAAACCCGTTTATTTCTCTGTCGATCTATGCAGACAATTGTTGGGACATGACCTTTCTGGACATTTGAGCCATCTTGAGTCCCAACTTGAAATAGGTTCAAATTAAGGTCATTCGCACAAGAAAGGTAATGGGCAAAATTTAGAATCTTTCATTTGATTTCAAGTTAACTACTGTCTAATTTGTTCGTCTATATATTCTAAGTTCTCAGGTCAAGTTGACAATTAAATTTATTATACATTGTAGGAGGAGATTTTGAAAGAGAAAATTCAAGCATTTAATCAGTAGGTATTATATCTCACCCCAACTTTTGCCCTAGTCAGTGCTCACATGACTATAGGGATGTGTACGCTCAAAAGTGTAAGACAGACTTTGTTTTATCAACTTACTTTTAACGTACATTAATTGTGATTCTTGCCATTATAATTAATTCATACTATTGTCACAATTTACTCGACTGTAAACAAAAGCTACATTGATTGATCCCATGAAATCCTTATGCACTAAGAGAACATGGAGACGGTAAAGAGATAAATCTTATGAGCCAAGAAATTGTAGAGCTTCAGAAGAAGGCTAAGGTAAACCCAACTAATAAGAACACATATATTTCACACCATTTCTTCTTTTTTTTCAATGTATCATCAAGTACTGAAAAATAATTACATCCTCCATTCAAAGCAAAATAATCAATTAGTTAGTATGTCATTATCATTTTTTGACCGTCATGTTAATTAATTGGAATCAAATTAACTATCAATCAATAAGACATAAAGCTTTCACGCGCAATTAATGCTCTAAACCAAGATGTATATATAGATTAGCAGTAAAAATATTGGTAGGAGGAGGAATTAGGCTAGGCGGTGATGAGAAACAGGGCATGCACATGCCCCATGTGTAGTGAAAGTGAAGCAAACAACGTTGTAAGTCGGAATATATATGCGCAATGCTCTGAACCAAGTTCTACACTTCATATAATATATATAATCTTTAGCAGATGCAGATCTTTTTTTTTTTCATTATTATATATTCTAAAGTTGAACCAATTAATTAATTTTCTGCTTTGCTTATCCAGTATGAATCAATCCACATCATTAAATCATGCACTTCCTCATCTATTTTTATTTGTCCGCCAAGTGTCAACAGTTGATTGGTTGTCACCCTTTTTTTCCACCTACTGTAATTGTTTTTTTTAAAAATAAAATGTTGATTATGGATAGAGAAATTAGAGCCATTGATTTAATTTATCTTCACCTGTTAGAGCAGATAATATATTTCTAGGCTTTATTTATTTATTTTCTTGTTTCTCGGTGATAATTAGTACTATAACTTCCCTTTTTCTCAACTTGTCAGTCTTCATTTGCTTTCTTTCACTTCCTCTCTTATGCCCTAAGCTTTCTCACAAGAATTTATCCTTGCAGAAATTTTAAAAACCAGGAAAGGGCAATCTAATCGTCCATAGAATTTTTCTTTTTGGATGCCAATTTTTTGGCTTCCTTACCGCCATTTAATCTCTTTTCTCATAAATAAATAGTTTACTCCTTATCTACTTTGGAAACGTTCTCTCTCCGTACAGTCATATACGTAGGGGTAAGACCCTACAAAAACAGGATCGATCTATGCTGAGAGTTGTTGTTTTTGTTTTATTACCTACTTAAACATATTTACCTACATAAACTTGCAGCAGAGTAACTTTTTTTTAAAAAAAAAAGGCAAAAGAGATAATGTAAGTGACAATTGACACTCATCTCTTTGGCATCATTATATTGCTAAAAAGCATATTAATTAAGCAAGAATCTATGACTAATTTAAGATAAAGGGCAGAAGATGATGCAGCAACTGATGTCATCATTGTTGGCTTATTTAATTATAAAAATTGATACAATTGCACCAAAACGGAATCATTGATATAAAAATGAAACAGGTAGGTATTAATTACTAATTATATTTTTTTCAAAGTGACTAATTAATTGTTACTCTTAATAATGATGATAATCGACCATTTAAGCCTTGATCAAACATTAAATTAAATTAATTAAACCCTAGCCACTATACATATGATCTCAAACCTTTAACACTGCACAACGGCCAGCAACATAGTATATCTTTATCCGTACGTACCATGATCAAGTGTGCAGATTTGCGCAACTCGTTTTGTCTCCTAGACTTAATAACATATACTTAATATTTATTATCGTAATTAGAGTTAATGCAATATATAATGGCCTTGTTCAAGCTGTTAATCACAATTTTATGCCTTCAATTGATTTAATTTATTGGGTACATGTTGAGAGTTTAATTTCATTGTTCAGATGATCTAGAAGGTATTTGTTTGAGACGTGATAAAAACCTTTTTTAAGGTATCTAGTTTCTATTCATGCATGTAGATATTGGTTGAACTGGTTAATTCATTGCCAATCCTGTTCCTTCCCATCTCATGTTGGCCTCTAGTACGTCTATGAAGGCAACGTTGAATATGGTTCTATCACACTTAAATTTTGATTAGATTTCGAGTTTATATTATTATCCCTAGACTCTTTCCTTCTTACATGCAGTTTTGTACATAGTTACAACAAAAACTAAATGTAGGTAACATGATAAACTAATCTTAAAAGTTAAAAGAAACATGCATGAACTATTTCACGTGTTTAATCACCAAAATTTATAAAAGAGTGCATATAGGAAAAAATAGAAGAACATGAAATAAAACATCAGATTATATAAAAAATAAAGTAATTTTAGGGCCTATATTTTTCGTGGGTAAATTGGGGTGGGTAAAAGGGTGAAGTAGGTTGAAGTAGATTGAAATAGGTTGAAGTAAGTTGAAGTGGGTTGAATTTTTTTAATATGATATTGAACTTGGTTAAAATAGTAAAAGTAGATTGAAGTAAGTTGAAGTGGATTGAAGTAGATATTTTAAAATTGACCTATGAAAAGAGCAGGCCTTTAGTCTCTAAATAATCCAAATAATATTTTTAAAATAAAATTTATATCGCTTAAATAATATGAAGCCCACTTTAAAATAAGATTGCATTAATGCTTACACATGACAGCCAT
>NCQV01087557.1:8912-18961 GCA_002740545.1 Lophocereus schottii
ATCAATATTATACACCTGGTGCCTATATGATTTGGCCTCATCCCACCCGCTACTCAAGCGTTAGGGCAATTGCCTGTATGACTAGGCCAATCAGAAGCCTATGACATTTCGATGTGCCTAACAAATAACAATAAATCAGAAAGCATTTAGAAAAAGAAACGTCAATCTTTATTACATAAATGCTTATTGCAATAAGATTATATCTATCATATATCAAGATTCATCTAAAAACTAAACCCTACAAAGTCCTAAACTCAACGCATAAGCTTTGAAAGCATCTCTAGGAATCGGGTTAGTTAATGGATTAACAATCATTTTGTTAGTGGATATATAATTGATGACAACTTCATTTGTCTTTATGGCATTTCAGATGAAGTGATAACGCCTCTTGATGTGCTTAGTCTTCTGATAGAATTTTGAATCCTTAGCAAACTAGATGATATTGTGTTGTCGAATATCATCTCAACAGAATCATCCACTCTAGGAGTGAGATTAACATCCTGAAGGAAACTCCTAAGCTACATTATCTCCTGTGTGGCTGGGTTACATGCAACATACTCTGCATCCATAGTTGACAGAGCTATGCAATCCTACTTCTTATTACACCATGATATAGCTCCCCCACCCGTGGTGAAGACATAACTAGAGGTTGACCTGTACTCATCTGGATCACCACCCCAATCGGCAGCTGAGTATCCTTTCAACTTAAGGTCTATGTCTTAATAACAAAGGACCAAGGCCGCTATACCATGAAGGTAGCACATGATTCTCTTCATAACTTACTAATAAGCAAGTCTTGGGTTTCTTGGGTAACGACTTACCAAATCAACCGTAAAGCAAATGCTAGGCCGTGTACATAACGTGACATATATTAAGCTTTCTACGGTACTAGCATAAGGGACATTATTCATTGCCTCCATGTCATCATTTGTTGTAGGGCATTGGTCAAAACTCAAGGTTAAACCCTTCTCAACTGGAGTGTCAATGGGTTTAGAACAATGCATCCAAAATCATTCTGAAACTTTTTTGATATATGCTTCCTGGCATATACTAAGAGCTTCTTAGGATGGTTTTCATTATTTCTACTATTAGGACATACCTAACTTCAGCCATATCCCTCATCTTAAAGAAGAAGGACAATCACTTCTTAGTAGCTTTGATCATCCCCAGGTTTCCCAGCCAGCAGCATGTCATCAACGTATAAGGTAAGAAACATAATCCCCCCAGTTGATCTTTAGACATACACACATTAGTCTTCTGAAACCATAGATGATATAACGGCCTTATCTTCATGATATAGCTGCCTTATCATCTTAAACTTATCAATCAAACCATTTGCTCGATGTTTTATCTTGAAAACCCACTTGTTTTTGATAGAGTTACATTGTAATGGAAGATCAACAAGTTTCCCAAATTTGTTCTTGTCATTGAGTCTACCTCAGTTAGGACTGTTCATTATTCGGTCCACACTGGGAATGACCCGAACGTAGGTCAAGATTGGATTGGACCGGACCAGACTGTGTGTATTCAGTATAGTCTACAGTCCTTCTTCTTGTCTTAGCCAGTCTTCGATCTAGTCCCGGTTTGGACCAGATGGACCGATGGACTAAAGACCCTAAGGTTTTCAGATTTCTTTTGTTGGGCCTCAGCTTTTTTTTTTTTTTTTTTTTCCATGTGTATTGGAGCCTAAGGCTAGGGTAGTCACGCACTCACGCAACTCAGTCACGGCTCACCTCACACTCATGGATTCTTCAAGTGTATCCCTTCGTGTTCCTACAGTCACAGACCACAATCACAGCCACACGGTCACAGCATGTGACTCCCTCCCTGCCGGTGCTGACGCCCCTCCTTGGCAACTATACAGTTATCTGTCGATGCCTCTCTATGCCAACGGCCAATTGCACAGTCATACAGCTGGCTAAAGCTTTCATGGTAATTGCTCTTGTTGGCATTTTATGGCATGGTAATTTCAAACTTCAAACAACTTTTCCATGAATTTAGAGCGTCACCTTTGCCTCCGTGTTTCCAATTCCAGGCAATCTACATAGAAACAGAAGGCAGAAGAAACTAGGCTTCTTTCAATGAATATTAAATTTGCCTTTAGGTTATGAAAATGTTAATCAAAAAAGACAGGAAAATCTTATTGTGAAGGTGATTTGGGTTTTGGTAAAGATGAATGTGAGACTTGTCCTGTGATGAACATGAATACATGATAATTATAAATGATTCAATCTCGCGTTCATGGAGCCAACTCAAGCCACTAAGCCCTGTAAGCTTGTGACCAAAGTAATAAAATTTGGAATATGTCAACTTAATAACATACTTCTGCTTGATTATTTTGGATTCAAAATTTATTAACGATTACTGTCTATCTAACTTTGAAAAAGCTTGAGATAAAACTACCAGTATTAATTTATGACGAGGTCAATACAATTTCAAAATGTTATCTAATAGGATCAACTTAGCTTTATATCATTGTTCCATTGGTGTCACTTAGAAGAGAACATTCGCTTCACTTCTCCGCTAAAGTTAGCTACAGGCATGAGCTCATGTTCAAGCTTATGAGCCTTTACTTTTTTCAAGTGTAATATTTAAGCTCGACTTCTAATTTGATTAGTCATCACGGAGTCCTTTACGGCTTGTTCTTAAGATGTCTGTTTTGCATTTTTATTTTTTAAAGTGACATGATGTATATGTATTTTAGCTACTTGCATATATACATATATATACATATATATATATATGTATATATGCATATATATATGTATATATGTGTATATATATATATGTGTATACATATGTATATGTATATGTACACACACACACACACACACACACACACAATATGTGTGTGTGTGTGTATATATATATATTTGTGTGTGTGTGTGTGTGTATATATATATATATATGTATGTATATGTATATGTATGCATATATATCTATATATATGTATATGTATATATACGTATATACATACATACATAAATGTGTGTGTGTGTATATATATATATGTATATATATGTATCTATATATGTATATATGTATATATTAATCGCTTGTTAATGCTAGTTGTCGAGCTCTAACTCCAAAAAGAGAAGTGGTTTGCCAATGGAAGAATCGATTGACATGGATAGCCATAATATAGGTGAGCACACACTGAATGACATTATTGAAATTGAAGAGGAGGAAGAGGCACGTGAAAGTGCAACAAACACTAAGAGCAAGGGGAAGTGAGTGGCTAGAAAGTCTACTCAAAAGGCAAAGTGTTGGGAACATTTTGAAGAGATCAAAGAGAATGGAAAAGAAAAACTATCTTTTGGACTACCGAGATTAGAGAAAATAATTTCCCACACCGACATTTTCTGATAAATATTTACTAGTCCATTCAACTTTGGATAAACATGTTTTAGGACCAAAGTCGACCAAGCTTATCTTTTTAAAATTACACTACGGACCCTAAGTTTCTTGTATTTGCACATTTGATCTAAATCCTTAAAAACTTACTTTCGAAAATCTAAAATTTGTGCATGTGAATTTTCTTATAAGTACTACTCGAGATCCTCTTTCAATTAGTATTAGAGCCACGTTACAAAAAATAATTAAGATAATTAAGCTAATTAATGATTAATTAAGCTAATTAACTGTAATTAATGCTTGAATCATCACTTGCTTGCACTGGACCAAATTATTCACATATTGTTCACTCACCGGAAGACCTTTCTCCAATAGCACCTCAATTAAACTATATCACTAATATAGTTTTAGAATTGAAAGCAGAATTAGCTAAAATCAAGACTGAAATCAAGAAGCTTAAGAAGCAATTATCTATAATTCACCCTTCTCTAGTTAACAAAGTAAGACATAGCGAAAAAGCTACTGCCAGTATTAGTACTCCATTTCATCATAAATATTCTTTTCAGAACCCAAAAAACAAGGTTTCATTTCCTTTGCACGATATGAAAATTCAAAATGAAGTATGAGAAAAATTAGGTGAAAAATTGGTCGAAAAAGCAGAAAAAGAAGAAGAAGATAGAGTATAAGCAGTATACTCTTCAACAACTATAGAAAATGTTCGAGAAAGAACAAAATCCAAAAGAATTAAATAAAATTATGGACGCAATTAGTGATAAACATGATGCATTATCTGATGACAATAAAGAGACTAATAATGTCCAATTAGAAGAAGAAATATATCAGCAGATGAACTTAATCAAGGTAGAAGATCTTAATATTGTACTCTTAGAAGAAATAAAAAGAAAATTGGATAAAAAATATGGTAAAATGGCTGCTGAAGATGAGATTAATGAAATTAGAGAAGAACTCAGTTTAGGTGAGACAGAGACCAATCTGGTTAACAATGTTGATCCTAAGCCCGAAGCATTGGGTGAACCTTCTAGAAGAAATACTCATTTCATAAGACTCAGGTGCATTCCAACAGAATGTACAATCAATTTTTCCTTCGGGTTCATCCCAAGGAAAGTTACAACCTTCGAAGAAATTGTCCTTACTCCAATTAGTCAGACGGGATACATCTTAAATGCAGATAGAGCTCGTAATAGAAAAGAAGTATTTGAACATTAGAAAAGAGACATGAATAGTGTTTTAGACCTAAACACTACATGGCATGCTGCAAATTTCCTTAATTGCATTGAACATATTTTTTCTGACACTGTAGCTGACTGGTATGATTTATTAAATGAAGATGGTAAAAATACATTAAGAATGATGGAAACCCCAACTGCTATGTTCAAAAATCTATGTAAGAAAATTGAAACCGAATTTATCAGAGCTAAACTTGATTCTGAAGAAATCACAAGAATATGGCAGAGAAAGATTAATAATATAGAATTATGAAAAATGAGATATCTAGAAGATTATATTGCTAAATTCAGTCAATATTATTACAAAATTAGACATAATAAAATCAATCTTTGTATGTTCTATGACAAATTGACATATCTGATAAATTCTATAATTAATGAAAAATACATTGCATAGCTTGAAAGGGAAGATGTCATTAACACCCTTGGTTCGAGAATTGCTTATTTAAGAAAATGGTTCTATGACTTATAACTTGTTGGGATTCGCCTCACCAATGGGGAAAAGAACCTGAAAGGAGAAGACAAAGAAAATTTTATAAGAAAAAGAGATTTAATAAGCAAAGAGGAGAAAAATATAGAAGAAAGTATTATAACAAACCAAGTGCTAAATAACATAGACTTTTTAGGAAAACAGCCTAGTGTCCTATAAGGAAAAACAACTGCAAATGCTGGGTATGTCGTGAAGTAGGACATTATGCTAACGATGCAAAAATAGAAAGAATAATAAGCTTATTGAAACCTTGGATAGCCTAGATTATATTGAGCTTAGTAAAGATGAGGCACTAGAGCTAGCCCTGAATAACAACAAAGGATTCTTGAAGTTATTTTGGATAATGAATATGAAGAAAGTGATTATGAAGAAATAAGTCATATGATGGAAAATAGCTTAGTTAGTCTTGGTGATCGTCAAGTAGAAGAGTTTGTTGTAGACAATGATCACCGAGAAGTCAAAGAAGAATTGATTCTTCCTATAATTCAAAAAGATATGATATATAAAAAATCTGTCTTTCAATTAAAGAGTAAGTATGTATGCGAGATGATGGAAGGGGACTTAGAGATAAAAGACTACGAGTATGATGTGGGGGAAGTTAATCTCATTAATTAAGAAAACATCCTAAAGCATAACAAAGATAGAAAATATAGGTACATCCATGTTGGAAGTGTCCAAGTTCAAATCACTCCATTACAATACTATGGAAAAGATATTACAATACTATGGAAAAGATATTGATCTTTATGCTTTGCTCTGTGATATTAGGCATACCAAATTCAATAATCAAATTATCATAGGGACTAAGACTAATTTCTGTAATGGATAGGTAAGACCTGGATATCATGTGAGTCTACAGGATGCGTTTGCTAAAAACTTCCTATTCCTTGAGATAAAAACAGTTGGAATGGATATGAAAAGAGGGGGATACCAACTAAGAATATTTGGGAAAATTATCTATGAATTAAATAATACTATAGATCCAAAAACTAATGTCACCATGATAGAGGCAGAAAAATTTAAAAGTCCTACTACTATGCAGAAAATCCAAAGGATTAAATCTAATCCATAGGAGACAAAGATTGATCGTTCATAGATATATAGCTTTACTAACCCTACTAAAATCAATAAGAAAAATGTGATAGAAATTAATGAGAATGGTAAAATTACCATTAAACCCCAATTATTAAGAAGCATGAGTGCCAGATCAAACTCGGGAGAAGGGTCTTCATCAGCTGAAGAGCAACTTAAAGAAGACGATATAATAAGTATGACCAGTGAAATGAGTAGAATGAGTTTTGAACTCGTAAGATATAGTATAGACCAAAGTATGAGTCTAAATAGAAAGGTTGTTGGGTACTAAACAAGAACTGTTAGTGAACTAATCTATGAAGATGAATTAGTTAAAAATATGACTATGGAGATTTGCTATGAGGCCACCAATACAAATCCCAATAATATCTATATCCCAATAAAGGTATGTTTAGAGTGATATAATAAATATGAGTTGTGTGCCTACATAGATAGTAGTTGTTCTGTGTGCTTTGGAATAAGATCATTATTTCCAGAATTCATGTGAAAAAAGGCAAAAAATCCTCTATGAGTAAGGATAGCTGACAATAGTATTATGAACCACAATGAAGCTCTAGAAGATTTATTCATAGAATTAAGAGGATTTCAATGCATTATACCAGTTCTATGGGCTATTGATCAACCCTCTCATGATATGATTATTGAAAATAATTTTCAGAAATTATATTCTTTATGCACACAGACAATAAATAAGATAGTATTTACAATCAGTGGTCACTCAATTCCTATTAAAAAATTAAGCAAGGCTTACACTCATCAAAAAATTGAATTTACAAGCAGCCAGCGTGGTGAGAAGGTAATACCTGCACAATGCGAGATAGCACTGACAATCTCACTACTTGAGTTATCTATTAAAGAGCAAATTATCGAACAGCAAGAGCAATGATACAAGGAGCTCTACTCTAATAATCCTCTAAAATTTTTGGATAAAGACAAGACATTTACTAAAATCACTTTATTAAATCCCAATACTATTATTCAAGTCAAACAAATGGTGTATACACACCAAGACATTCAAGAATTTGATAAACAAATTAAAGAACTTACGGATAAATGATTAATTGGAAACAACAAGAGTCCTCAAACCAGTCCCACTTTCATGGTAAGAAATCATGCAGAAAAAAGAGGAAAACCAAAAATGGTGATAAATTACAAAAAGCTTAATTATAATACAGTCTTGATGGTTACTATATTCCTAACAAAACTGTCCTTTTCAACAAAATTCAAGGAGCCTCTCGGTTTGTGAAAATGGATTGCAAAAGTGGATATTGGTAAATAAAAATGGATGAGAAAAACATTCCTTTAACTACATTTAGTGCCCCTCAAGGATATTATGAATGGATAGTATTGCAATTTGGTCTCAAAAATGCACCTCAAATATTCCAATGAAGAATGGATAACATCTTCAAAGAGCTTAATTACTGTTGTTTAGTTTACATTGAGGATATCCTTGTCTTTTCCAAAACTATAGAACAGTACAAAGATGATGTCTTAGCTGTCATCCAAAGATGTATCGATCATGGTATTATACTGGGTAAAAACAAGTGCATTTATGCTGATCAACGAATTGACTTCTTAGGCCTAGAGATAAAAGTTGGACAAATAATTCTACAAAAACATATTCTGAAAAAAATAGAAAATTTTCTCAAAAAAATTGATAGGAAGCAGTTAGAAAGGTTTCTTGGATGCCTTACCTATGCTTCAGATTTTATTAAAGATTTATTTAAATCGAGAAAGCCATTGTAGCAGAAACTCAAGAAAGATGTAAGTTGAACATGAATCACTAATGATACAAAGATTATTCAAAACTTCAAAAAAATGTGTGAAAATCTTCCTGTTCTTAATTTTCCTAATGAAAGAGATGATTTAGTTCTTGAGACAGATGTCAGCAATGAGCACTAGAGTGCATTAGTCAAAATCAACGAAGGTGAAAAACTATGCAAATATTGCAGTGAAAGTTTTAATTAGACAGAATGCAACTATTCTACAATGGAAAAAAAAAATCCTTGCAGTCATAAGGGGAATTGAAAAGTTCTTAATCTTTTTAGTCCCAAAATATTTTCTTGTTCGAACTGATTGTGAAGGAATACTTAGTTTTGGGAAAAAGAATTTATTAAATATGCAAGCACAAGGGCGACTTATGCGTTGGCAACTATGGCTTAACTAGTTTTCCTCCTCTATTAAACATTTGCAGGGATAGAAGAACTCTCTAACAGTTGTTTAACTCGAGAACTCACCAATGGTGATCATTAGAGTAGAACTCCCACCAGAAAAGGAGGAAATCCATAATGAAATGCCAATGTTACTAGAACAGGGTTCTCCTTCTAGTAAAGTCCTTATTTATAATTTGGAATTCCATACAAAAAGTAGATCACGTTTTGGTCTACTATTTTAGCCTATCTACTAACCCAAAGATTTTCCCTTCTAGAGTTACAAATTAATTACCTAAGATGTCCTTTTGATTTCCAAGAAAAAATAAGTTCTCATGTTCAAGAAAAACGGTTTAATGAATGGTATGCAGCCTACATTGATTATTATCATCATTATTCCTATGATATTCTTGGAGTATAACGATCTACTTTCCTAATAAGTTTGGAGTTGGTGGTGTTAGTTTCCTGGCAAATTCAATCTCTCCAAATGACCTCGTCAGTAAAGCCTGGGAATACGGGATACTACTTTACTATATGGAAATCCCACATCCTAAGTACCCATTTTTGTCAAAATTAACCAAGATCCAACAATGCATGTTCAAGAAGATCTATTGGATTCTTACATTTCCTGATGATCCAACCAAAATTCCAAATAGCAAATGTCTATATGTGGAGGTACATTGTGCACTAATCGGGTATGAAAATGGAAAAGCCAAACCAGGTCATTATCTTGTTCAGATAGTTGATTTTGACGAACTTTAAGACCAACCACGAGACTGAAATGCAAAACGTTAAGAATTAGTTACTAATCCTACTTTAGCAAGAGCCATAGAATTGTTTAACGTTTATCAACAGAGTTGGAGATTAATTGAATGAGGAAAAGTACTAATGCATTGCGAAAATTTTACTTTTGCTTATCATAATGAGTTTAGAGAATATATGATAATAGAGGGAGTGATTTCAGAAGATGTTTTTGAGTATCTCTTCGATGTTGGAGCTCAAAAATTCTTATCAGAGAAAAGAAAGAAATTTCTTCTTGAATTATTCGAGAAATAGGATCCAGAGCATCTTCAATTAGATAAAGATTTTGATGATTATCTAGATAATGATAGTCTGGAAGATATAATTGGAGATGAAGGCATGCAGAATCTCAATAATGATGATTAGTCTTATCAATACTAAAAGGTCTAAAAAGTGGTTGCTTTACTATTGTACTATTTTGGCAAGTGTCAGGTCTATAAATAAATCAGTAGACTGAAGTCGTGAGTGTGTACTACAGGCATCTAACAAACTAGTGTGTACTGTAGTCATGTGAAAAGTCATTGTGTACTGTAGCCATTAGAGCATCCTATGTACCTCCAACCCTCTATAAAGGAAGGGGTCGAGTACTAAGAAGGGACACGATAATTTGAGCATCCTTGAGTAAAAGAGAAGTTAGGATTCTCAATTTCTCAATGAGCAAGCATCTCTAATAATCTTAGTAGTTTAAGTCCCTCTTCAAATCTTTTTACTGTAATATTTTCACTTTTAAGCTTTCAATAAAAGAAGTTTTCCAGTAGAGAATGTTGTTCAATTGAATCTTATGTCTTAAATATTATAGTTTCTTAATTGAAGTCTCACTATCCTTTAAAAAATATATAAAATTTGATTAATGATCACGGTCCGGTGTAGGAAATGAAATGGACCTGCGCTGTGCCTGATCTAAGGAAGGTGAGA
>NCQV01087561.1:0-10965 GCA_002740545.1 Lophocereus schottii
GAGGTCTATAATTGATTTTTTCTCCTTCAACTCGAATTTCAAACCTTACCCATACGTATAATGGAATTTAATTTATAAGCCTTTGCTTATAATTATCTTCATAAAGTACGACTTGCTATAAAATATGTACAACGGCTAAACAAATCCTTTAATTTCTAGCTTTCCAAACCATAATACCATAAATAGAAGCATACTATTAAATTCAAATTGCCATTACTCTAATTTCAACAACTGCTAGCATACAAGCATCGATAGGGTTTAGTTTAACTGGACTAATTTCAATGTAACACTATAATTTGTAGAAAAATAAATAAGCCATAATATTTCTAACTTTAAAAATCCCCCCAGATCAAAACCACACATGACCTCCAACATCTTATATGCCTCCATTTATACTTCCTAATTCCTAGTCTAATACCATAGTTAGCATCAAAGAAAATTGTAAATATTGATATAATTAAACCAAAATCTCTCACACCCTAGTTCACAAATCAAACATAAAATTAGACATACTAAATTTTCACAGTATGAAATTTCATTCAAAATTAGAGAATAATAGGCCCAAGAATTTAGGGAGATGAATAACCTACCTCAAATATAACTTGTTTAGACCTTCAAATTGATTACCTAAAACCCTACCTTATTGATTTGGGCAGAAATAGTTATAGTCCTCGCGAGTTCTTCTAAACTTGATTTGCTTTCTTTCCTTTTTATGCTCAATTAAGGTCTCCCGTAGCCGGATGCATGCGGGCAAGGTAGTGATCAAACTCACCCACTTAGGTGGTTCAAATAAAGGATGGAAAATTGGGATATGGTGGGCTTTTGAGAGTTAGCAACTTCACAGTAGTTAAAGAAAGACTGATTTTGGATTTCCCATTCCTCGTTTACGTTAAGCTATTATTGCCTCTCTTCTTCTCTCTACCTCTTTTTCTTTCTAGTAACAAAAGGTAGAAGAAGACGACCCTTCCTTAATTCTCACGTGTAATAATTTTTGGGTTGGTCCTCTTTTTTTTTAATTTTTTTTAAAAAACACTCTAGTGCCAGTAGTTAAGGCACTCAGAGGAAAATTTTGAATAAAGGCATGTCTATATGTACATGTCATTTTTTTTTCTTCCTCATTTTCTCAAATAACTACTCAATAATATCTGTTTCTTAATTAGATAGCTTATCAAATAAATAACTAGATTTATCTAGAACTTATAGTTGTCTACCTTTGATCTTAACTTTCACGTAGGGTGATCTTACTGTGAGATTTCCTCATGAATGGAATTCTAGTATCCCCATTTTTTTCCCTAGGAAGGAATGCCACTAAGAGAGGTGAACCATCCCTTGTTCTAGAAGCTAGAAAGGATGATTCAACCTTTCCAGCTTTTGAAGATCCAACTTCAACTTGGCTTGAATCTTTTTCTATTTGAGTAGCTATTGCCCTCTAGTTGTGCATGAGGTCCTTTTCGATAAGACAGTTGTGATGTGCTTGAAAAAACATTCTCAGGAGGAGATAGATGCTAACAAGGAGCAAACACAAGCTTCTGGGGGCTCTCCTGGTTTTGATCCTATTTCCCCTTGTTGCTTTTTGATTGCCTCTTAGATGATGTCAGGATCATTTGATAAAGGTAAGAGTAGAATCAATTTCCCTCTTAGATTCCTAAATAGGAGGCGGAGGCTTAGAACTTATCCCTTTAAAAGTCCAGGTGGTAGTATACCATATGGGTCTAGTGGAGATGAAGCAAGAATGGTCTAGGATAGCACTTTTAGGCTCCAGCTTCCTCTAAAGGCAAAACTATAATTGAACAAGAAGTTATCAAGGATTTTGACTTAGTCTAGAGTTTTTAAAATTTTGTTATTTGCATTTTTTTCCCATGTGTTACTTAATACTCCAATACAATTCACATATACCCTATGCTTGTACAAATATGAACGTAATGAGATGTTACTTTTAAGGAATTGCTCTATTCTACCATTTACAGATATTTGAATAGAAATTACATTTTTAGTTTGCTCTTTATCTGATTTTTGCTTGTATATAGTTTTCTCCATCCTTGCCCCTAATTTTATTCTCTCCAACCCAATTCACAATGGTAGAATTATAGAGTCACTTGAAAACTTAGTTTAGGGTTTTCTAGTCCTTATTACCTTTGTTACTTCTTGGTCCCCTTTTTAAATATGAGCTTTCATTTCTCACGTATTTCAAGCTTAATTAGAATTTTGAACAACTTTTTCTATTTCCATTCTCAACACACTATTTCAATCTTTAAATTCTCGCAATTTGTCTCTCTCAAGTACAGTGTATAACTTTCTAAAATAATAAATGCAAAGTTTTTCAAAACTATATGGAGGACTTCGTGATGCTTCCCATAGTAGCAAAAAGCCTCCCAGGGGTTTTAGAGAAGAGTTAAGAAGACATAGGTGATCCAAGTGGATGAAGACCAATGGCAATGGATTCAAAGTTTCAAGAGTAAAAAGGAAATTATGGATTGTTTCTACTTGGATGATCAAGTATTTGACATTTGCCTCCTCAAACATGGAAGTTCGATGTTAAAGCCTTCTAAAGACTTTTATCCAATCTTCAAAGAGCTCCTCAAGCATGGGCTCAAACTTCCTATACATTCATTTACCAAAAGGTTGTTAGAGCTCTATGGAGTTTCCCTTTGCCCACTAGGCCCTAATGCCATTTCAAAAACATAGCTTATGAATTATTTTGTCATATTCACAGCATGAAGCCCCTCCTAGCCGAGTTTATTTAACTTTACTAGCTATAGGGGAACTTTAGTTTGTTTAAACTCGATGCTATCAACAAGTAAAGCCTTATCCCTGATTACTCTTTTGGAATGAAGGGTTAGAAAGGCATTTGGATAAATGTGAAAGAACTTTTCAAAGAGTTGGGCTTTCCTCCAGTTGAAAAAGGGAATCCGAAACTTGGCACAAATCTAGCCAATTCTAAGAAAATATTTCTTTAGAAAAAGACAAATTTGCAAGAAAAATGGCCGTTTAGAAACGTGGTCTTGATGATCTCCAAAAGGAGCGGGTTTTAAACTTCCTCAGCCACTTACAACGTTTACTTAAAGCCACATTCAACTTTGTTTATGGGTTTTTTTGTGTTAATTTTTCAATTAGTTGTTGTCTTTTTCTAGTTTAGGTTTGCTCTCATTATCTTAGCCGCTTAAGTTGGGTGAAAAGCTTATCAAAGGCAAGTCACCTACTAGGTCCCTGGAGTGCTTAGAAAAGATTCTCAAGAATAAGAAGTAAGAAGTCAAAAATTACCAAATCATGAGCCAATAAGAGGATTGTACCTCAACCTCTACTGCCAAGGAGGAACTTAACCTTGCCAATCTATCTTTGATATTCAGGAGTTTCTCATTGAATGCCTCCTCTACATTAAGACAAGAACACTGGACCATAGGCCTCCTCACAGCAAGAAGAAGAAGTCATGATATGTTACTAAGAATGTCCCCCTCTCTACGCTTGAGCTTCATAGGCTTATAGTGGCAAGGCTCATAGTCCTGAAGTGGTACTTGCCAGTTGATTTGGACAATATCAACGTTTACATCTCTTTGAAGGAAATTGAGTCTGTTACTAGTGAGAAAATTTTATGGTTAACACTTCCTTCCCTTCCTTTGGGTTTGTGAGATGTGGATGCGGGGCTCAAGTCTTAACGCTTATGCCTTCAACTAAATTGGAATCTTTGAGATTAGAAAGTACTCTCTTGAAGTACAAGCTTCAAGAGTCAAAAAGGGTTGTTGATGGTACCCAAACAGAGTCCCTCTTCCTGTATAAGGAGGATTAGAAGCAAACTTTGGAGAGCCAATTTTCATCCTTTGTAGAGCAAACTAAAGATGAGGCTAGCGTTCAGAAGTCTTAGAGTAAGATAACTAACTAGATTATCTTTTCTCATATATGAATAATTAGCTATATTATTGTTATTTTTATTCACTTAACATAACTTTAGTGAATTTGGGCGTCCTGTTGATTTCCTTAGCTAGATTCTTATTCCTAATAAGCTTGATTCAGCGCTGTGGATTTTTTTCTAAAAAAAATTCCTAATTAAACCTGTGACCTATTTCATGGCATTCCTCATCTTCTTATTCAGTAAGTTAGACCACAACATGATTAAAATGAAGGTAATCCTAGAAGTTACTTTATTGATGTAATTAAAAAAAAGGTATCAATTTTTAGGAAGGTATAAAGCCCTCAAGCTTATACAAAACTCTAAGTATTGAATTAAAAGCCATAGCAGCGACACTAAATTCCATAGATGCCAATATTAATGTATAAGGATTCCTATGATTATCCCATGCTAAGTATTTAGTACCTCTTTGCCCCCCAGAGTAAATAGTTTGTAGGTTCTCGGATAGTCCTCTTCCTAAATTCAATATGGTCCTTCCTAGTTTGGAGCCAATTTGTATGAATGTTTGCCAACTACCTCCATACTTCTCAAGACCAACTCAACTTGTTTCTACGGTCTATGATGCACACTTATGTTGTAGGCTCTTAAGATCCTAGTTCTATAGAGTTCTACTCTAAATACAATTTACCTTACTTCTGGTAATAGATCTAAAAATTTCATCTATGTATATTCTTCCTTTTGAGGTTCAAACACTTGTACACTGAGGTTGGTTCTCCCAACTTCTACCTGTGTGAGTGGTTTTGAGACATGTGTTAACATGTATAATAAGTATACACTAATAGTTTTCTTGATGGACTATAAAATATTTGGGAGTTCATCACCCATGTACCCTTTGCCTCTTAGTTATCTTTTTCCAAGCCTTAATGATAAGCTTGTTGGTAGTTTTTACCTGCCTATCAGTTTAAGGTCTGGCAATTAAGTTATTATGGCTAACCATTCCCAATTCTTTGAAGTATTTGGGATTCTTTGCCCAATGAACTACTTTGCATTATCAATAATGATACTTCTAGGAAGTCCACACCTAGTTAACACATTGTTCTAAAGGGAAGTGGACACTGGCTCATTCTCTATCTACTTGGTGAAACAGTCTATAGTCACAAACAAGCGCTTCATTTGTGCCATTTCTAGTTGGGGAAGGTGCGGAGGGACCTAATATTTCAACCCTCCTTATTGAAAAAGGTATAGGTTTTGCTACAGGGAAGAGACTTGGTATATGTATCTTAGAGAGTATAGTCAACATTTTTCATAACTTCTAAGATAAGACAATGCATCTTTGAGTAATATTAGCCAGTAAAAACTCGCTCTCAGCACTTTCCTTTCGAGAACTCATCCTCCTTGTTAAGTATACTATGATATTGATTTTTAATGATGCTAAACCTATAAAGAGTAATGATATATAGAGTGTTAAATCTACATAGCACATTTTTAGTCTCCTTGAATATTGAGCATGAGCTTATATGTGCATAACATTCTTGGTATGCATTGTGTGATATATTCCAAGAATTTATATTGAATCTATGATGCCTAGTTTCCTTGGTTTCAAAGCTAAATGAGTTACATTGATTCTAAGCTTACTATAGCTTAAAATGATATCTAAACTGTAAGACCTTGGGTTATAGTTAGGTATGCTAGATGACATGATCTCAAATCAACTTACCTAGTTATATATCCATTATGTTATGAGGTAACCACCTTAAGCTAGTAGACTTTGCAGTGTAGACTTTTACATATAGCTCTAAAGTGCGCTTTGCAATATACTTGAGTCAGTTGATATTGTTATGTCATTGAAAAAGCTTGGAAGCATTGATCTTGAAGTGAACTTTGAGTTCCATTTAAAGAGTCTAACCTTAGCATGGATCTTTCTTTTATAGTGCAAATGTGCTTAAGTTGGTTGCTTATGGTTGAATGGTGATCAAATTGCTTGAGTATTTATATTGTGCAAGTGATATGCTTAATGATATTTATAAGCTTGAGAAGCCAAGTGTACCCATGTGGCTTTGACATATATACCTTGTTACATCTCCATGATGTGTGTCAAATCTTGTCTAAAGATGCATATATGTCCATATATGATAAACCGTCAAGTCTTAAGTCATGCTTGAATTGTGTAGTTCCATATCCTTTAATTACATATTTATGAATGCAAGGCACATATGATTGTATATGCCTAGTGCTTAAATCTTAATCATATGATGAATGAATACAAGTGACTAGCGCATCAAGTTCCCAAGTCACTGCATGCTTAGAGCTTCAAAGTTATAGTTTAGTATCCTTGAACTAGTATGGTTAAGGACCTTAACAAGCATGTTAGTAGACTACCTAAACCAGTGTCATAAAAACTCAACAGCATGGAAAGGGCTTCGAATGTATTATATGACACTCAGATAAGTTTTATTGAATTTGAAAATAACATATCGATGCGTAATTATTGATTATATGAAAAATATGCATTTCATGATGACATGGTGTAACACAAATTCATGATTAAATTTGTTCACACTTCATATATAATTTATCTATGATATTTTCCTTTAAAACTTGATGTATTGCCTAATGTACCTAATTAGGTTAACTAAATTAATTCTAATTTAATTAACTAATTATCTGTCTAATTATTGTGTATTTAATGATTGAAAGTGAGATTAATTTTTTGTAAGACCCAATATGCTTGCTGGTGTTTTGTAGAAGCAAAGAAAGCAAATTCAAACACATTCCACTTTGGGAAAGGACTAAAAAACAACTTTATGTAAAAAGCAACATGTAGCCAAATTGCCTTAAATGGAAGTTATTAGCATCAACACCTCGAAAGGAGCTTACTTGACTTATCAAATAAAGAAAGCAATGACTAGGGTACTTAATAAAAGCTAAAAGCTTGTCCCCTAAGCCAAAAGAAGCGAAGATTTGATGGCATTGATCTCCATACAAAAAGCTACAACATGCAACGATCGAGGCCCTTGAACTGATAACTACGCATTAAAGAGAAGCTTCAATAGAGTACTCTAAAGCATCCAACAGTCTAATGTATAAAGCCTATAAATAGAAGACCTTGTTAAAGAAAAAGAGTGGGACCACTCGAGCACATTTAAGAAATATTCTAAGTGTTCTCGCTTGTACATAATATATTGAGCTAATTAAATACTACTGTAATCTTTATAAACAAATTGAGAATTCCTTGTGAGGAAAAAGGTTGGGAAAACTCTACTTGTAATGAAGAGGGGCAAAATCACTTCAAGTGAGGCTTAGAGAGTATTCCTTGTTACGCAAAGGAGTTGGGAGAACTCAACATGTAAGAAATGAGGCAGCTAGGGTGTTATCATAATAAAAGGGGTCTTCAATGAACTCATCTCAAGTAGAACGTGAAGGGAGTATTAGCAAGGTTATTAGATAGATTCTTGGTTATGTAACCTAGCTGAACATTAATATAAGTTGATTGAATCCTAAGGAGGATCTCAGCTCAGGGATGAAGCCCAATTGGAGGGGTAAATCTCATTAAAAAACACATCCGGAACATTGGGGTTTACATCCCAAAAATCAAGAAAAACGAATCAATGTTTATGTCGCATACATGGTCAATGAATTTAAGGGATATGATTGACGTTTAAGGCTTATGTATTCCTAAAAAACAAAAAACTGATAAGTGGATGACGTAACATGAATGCAAGTGTTTATTACGATTAACACACCAAGTTAAGAATGATTAACCTACTAAAAAGCGAGGCTCAGAGGCAAAGATAGCCACATTAATGTACAACCAAAAACCAAATCTAATAGTAACATAACAAATGATCAAATGAATAAAGGATCACATAGCTAATACTAATTCCCACAAGCATAGGATGAATAGCTAGTAGTGAGTTTAAATGTTTCTAAAGTAACCGAAAACATTGATAGCGTCATACACCTATTTCAGCCGCTACAGCTTCTAGGCCCACGTCCCAACAGTCAAGTTAGACCACTGTCAACTAGCTGTTCTAGATTGTAACTAGCATTTTGCTATGGGAAAGATGCGTGCTATCTAGGATAGTAGTACTCTTGTTTGTCTGCCTTCGCTCAAGATGGGTTTTGACAAGTGCAAGTTTCTATATCTACTTTGGAATACAGTGAGCTAGTAAGCTATTACAGCATAGGACTTCCAACTTTTATTCTACCATTTCATAACTTAGTTGGACAAGCAACATTTCAGTGATCCTTTTTTTTGCAACAAAATCTCCCTCATACTAAAAACCATTTCTCTCATACGAAATGGCATCTAGGACATAGATGCAATTGCAATTTTATCAGGATTCCAAAAAACTGAAAAGTGAAATTCCTTAGTTCAACCATCACACATTTGTGCGATGTATCAACCTGAAATACTTTCAACATTTACAACCTTATCAATAAAACGTGGTGAAGGTCAAAATGCAAAAGAATATGTATAGGAAGCCTCCCAGTCCAAATGTCAACAATCACAACTTGTTAGCAACATATATGTTCCATTTCTTACACAACGAAAATAATGAAAGGGCAGCTACATCTTGTAGCTTGTTTGACACCACTAGGCAAATTCTCATTTTTATTATCAATACTTATAAGACTTATTACATATATATCACTCCAAATAATCAATTTAACAATCAATATTATACAACTTAAATCAATGTTTGTATGATTTACCTAAATTAATGCTAGTATACTAACCAACATACCATATGATAAAGTTTAAAACATTTACCTTAAAATAATTCCACAAAACTGCTTGTGATCCTCATGGGCATCTCTCCAATAGGTGAAGGCATCTTTGTAGTAAGTTCGAATGGTCTCGGATATGGCTCGTGCGACATCTTGATGACCAAACCTACGATGGAGCATTGTCCACTAATTATATCAAAACATAGTACGCCTCGGGTTCATGGATTTTGAAAGTGAATGACACATACCACATTTGGGTGTTAGGCACAAGTCGATCCCTTGTCGATAGGGTGCTAGGGCCCTCTAATGGAATCTCTGGAGGTTACATCTCCTGAGAATCATACTAGGCTATGGATCTGCTTGAACCATCCATGCGTACCTAATCCTGTGCAATGTTAGGTAAATCAATTAGATGAGTGCATACATCTAAATTAGAAGCTTGTATACCAAACAACATAAACTATGATACAATTAGGAATGTTGGACAATGTGCTATGAAGGTGAGAAAATGCATGTCTAAAATTTCAGCATTAAACAACATGCACTCTAACATGAAAACAAGATAACTTAGATGCATGCTTAACTTAATTGCTTAACTTAATTGAAGGTGAGGGGACAACAGGATAACTTGAAACAGTAGGAAAAGAACCAAAGGAAAAAGCATGCTTAACTTAATTGAAGCGATTGACTAGGTCTTATTTCTCTTATGGGTTAAAATTAGTCTACAAGCCTATTAGCTCAAGGGTTAGAGAATTTGTATACTCACACAAAGGATGTGGGTTTAAATCCCACATACGCTAAATGAATTGTCATATTGCTTTATTTGTGTTTGTTTAGATAAGCTTTGGTAAGCATTATAAACAAAAGGGAAATTGTCAACATTGTAAAGAGTCACATCCCTATGTTCTTATAGTAACACATAATAAGCTAAGTTTTGTGTGGTTCCAGTTTGATTAGCTGACTCATAAACATAGAAGATGTCACTGTTAATGTAGAACACTCATGAATTGACCAAATTCCTTGACACAAAAGTTGTCAAATTTCCATCTCTTATCTCATTATGAATAATAGGATCAGTTGATGGATGTAGCTGCTTGCTCTACATAAAGTATTACTTGCTTGGTAGTAGGGAATGCAACTAACATTCTTATAAGATACTGAGCAAATATAATGAGCTATGGCTGATATTATTTATGGGGCCATCAATTTAAGTCTTGGGAGTTGGTAGTTTAGGCAAAGAAATGGTGTTTTAATCTTCATAATATGATCACCCCTCTTTCTCTTACCTCAGTTTGGAGAAATACGCTTGTATATCCATAGATTTGAAGATCAAATGGGAAGACTTGTTAATGGATACTTGTGAAATTGGATAGTTTTAAGCTTGTAGCCTACATGGGATGTGAATCCACATTCTTTTTACAGCAAACAAATGCCAATTGAGCTAATAGGTTTTATAAGATTGACTATTTCAAGCTCAAACAAGCATCCTAACTTCCTCATAATCCGATAGGTATGCACTTCAAATTCCATTTTTTTCTCAAACATGAAATAACAAGCAACCTTAGACATCTTGAATCAAGCAGAAATTAATAGCAGACCTTTTGGAGAAAATACAACACAACATTTACCAAAGACAACCGAACTGCCACCAATTTATCTATCATCCCTTAACCTAAAAACCATCAAGATTACCACCTTTCGTAGAGATCAAAATTGTCCACAAAAAGTAAGATATAAGTTATTTTGATTTCTAATTTGCTTACAAATCAATCTAGGAGGTGGTGACAAGGGCATATGAGGAGGATGTGAAAAGAGAGATTCAGATCAAGTGCCATATAAGTGGGCAGCTTTTGGGATCTAAGAGTGCTTTTGATTTCCTAGCTGTGTAATAGTAAGGAGATATTGAATAAGATCATTACACAAGGGCATTACACAAGGACACCAAAGCTTTGACTTACACCTAAAATTGAGCGAAAACATTTTCGAGGCATGCTTGATTGAGATGAACATTCAGTCACCAACATGATTGCATTCAAGGTGAAGGAAAATTACATAAGTTAAATCCAAGATGAAGTCATCCAATTGCAAAGAATGAGAAAACTTGCCTCATAACCGTAGATTCTGGGCCTTCTGTCGCCAGGAAGTACCACCTCTCCGGAAATCGCAAACCCTAATTTGTTACACACTCTGAAAACCACAACAATGAGGGTGAGAGTGATGCTGGAGAAGCAATGATGGTAAATAGAGACGGCAAAAGTGACGTGCTCAGTGCTAGGTTGCTGATAATATCGCTGGTATCGACGTTCTGCTGGCTAGAGATGGAGAAGCAGAGAGGCGAGGGAGCGATCTTGGAGAGAATTCGAAATGGAGTCGAGAAGCAGAGAGATGAG
>NCQV01087563.1:0-11006 GCA_002740545.1 Lophocereus schottii
TTAAGTTTGGAGACCGAAAATTTCGGTCTCTAACCAAGCGCTATCTTGTAGTGCAACTTTGACCTAATTCAACATATTTCAACCCACCTAAAAAAAAAAAATCAACTTCAACCTAGTTCAACCCACCTCAACTTACTTCAACATATTTCATCCTTTTACCCACCAAATTTACCAACGAAGAGAACAGGCCCTTACTATACACTACTGTGTTTGTGGTATCACGGTAATACAGGTGAATTTTGGGTTCTAAATTGTTGGGTTAATGAATGAATTTGGGTTTAATTTGGTGAACTTGGGTTTTGTATTTCCTTCGAAAAATTATCTGTGAAATTGGCTTTGATGGTGTATCTGATTTTGAGCAACAATGTACATGATTTCTAACAAGAAGACAAAGGGGATTTTTGGGTTGTCCCCCCAATCAATGCCTACCACAACTGTTATTATGGTGATACTCATTTTAATATCAAGTTAAGTATGGTTAAAGGGCTTGGATCTTGGAGACGTATGTGATGGTGTTAAAATAGAAAATTAGTATATATGGTCATCCATAGATTTTCTATTAATAATCCTGACAAGTTAAATAATTGTTTTATTGAAGGAACAGGCATATAAATTAATTTAATCTAATATTCAATGCATTTGCAATACAAACTACCCATTCTTCCCTTTTTGGTTAAAAATGAAGGTTTGGTTAAAATTCAAGTTTACACTAAACCAACCTCATATGTAGAGAGCGACAAAAAAAAACTGACATGTGAAATAATGATGTAAGAGTTTGCAATTTTTTAATTTGTGATGATCTTACATATTATTTCTGGTTTTTCTTTTACTTTTTAAGTTTCATTTGACACCGAAAATCCATCTTTTCCCTACTTTGAAACCATTCTTTTGTGCCATCAAACTATTTCCCTTTCATATTAATAATTTATTACTTTTACGTTATATTTAAAAATCAAACACCTGTGCAAAAGTACGGGACAAATTAGTTTTTTTTTAAAATGAGAAAACATAATTGAAATGGTCTTCATCAATATTTGATGTTATAGGAATAAAGTGTAGCCTATATCAGCCTAGATTAAATGAGTATGCATTTCTATAGATATACCGGTCGTGTAGCATAGTATCCATGGTATTGGTTAGTTTGATTTTATCAATACCTACTTAGGACAATAATTAAATTGAAAAATGGAGATTATGCAAGAACATCTCTTAGAGAGAGGTACAATAGCTTAGAGAGAGAAGCTCTCAAAGATGTCATTTTATTTTTAATGTGTGGTTTTTTTTTCTATTTTCCAAATATAGAGAATTATAAGTTGTATACGGGAGTTGAAGATAAAATATCTTCTAACAGAATGATTATAAATTCGTCATTGAGGTGGCACTGCAAGTAACCAACTACTAACTCCTTAACATCCCCCCCTCAAGGTGGAATTGGAGGAGAGTCCAACAATCCTAGCCTTGAAGAGAGGTAAGTATGTTGAGATTCTCCAAGTGGTTTTGTCCTCAAATCAACAAGCTGTTTGTGAGTAGAGGTGTGTAAAAAAATCCGAAATCGAGAACTGAACTGAAAAACCGAAAAAACCGAATCAAAAAATCGGTTAACCGGACAATTTTTTCAAAAAAGTCGGTTCGGTTACGGTTCGGATTATTTGAAAATTCAGTTAACCGAACCGAAAATAATTTTATTTTTTTAAAAAATTATACATAAAAAATAAAAAAAATTTGTAAGAAAGTGCACTTCTTTATTATTTATAAATGGTAACCAAAGTTTAATTTTTATAAAAAGAATTTAAACATAAAAGAATGACAAATTTAGGTAAGAAAGCATAAGTTTTTTATTATTTATAAACGGTTAACCAGTAACCGAACCGAAAAATCGGTTAACCGAACCGAAAAACTGGTTAACCGAAATTTTCGGTTCGGTTACGATTCGGGTTTTGGACGAACCGAAATTTTTGGTTAACCGAAATTTTCGGTTCGGTTACGTTTTGAAATTTTTTGGAACCGAAAAATCGGTTAACCGGTTGTGCACACCCCTATTTGTGAGAAGATATGTAGGCAATTTGAAGAAAGCCTTCAAGCATTTTGTCTCTTGTATAATGACAATCAAGTCTAAGGTGTTTGGTTCGTTCATGAAAGACAGGATTGGTTGCTATATGCATGGTAGCCTTGTTATCGCAATACATGGTAATAGGTAGTGATGGATATAGGTGTAGATCCTGCAATAGGTAATAACTCTATTCCAAGTCTAACGTTGTGGCTAACATAGCCCAATATTCAGCTTCTGCCGAAGACTTTGCCATGGTTTTTTGTTTCTTCGTTTTCCAAAAATCAAAGAGGATCCTAGGAAAAAACAATAGCTAGTCAATGATCTTAAGGACATTCTGTATGTTCCCCAATCAGCATCACTATAGGCAGTGAGTTGAAAACTGGAAGTAGAGGAGTAATATAAGCCCTTTTTGGTAGTACCCTTCAAGTATCTCAATACATGCATTACAGTTGGATAATGTGCTTCCTTGGGTTCTTGTAAGAATTGGCTTAAGTATTGAATCGCATATGAAATATTTGGTCTAGTGAGAGTTGAATAAAGTAGTCTTCCAATAATTCTTCTGTAAGAGCTTGAGTCAGATAAAGAAGCTCCCTTGGCTTTACTCAATTGAAGGCCCTTAGGTAAAGGAAATTTCGCTGGTTTTGTAACAGTAAGACGATATCTGACAAGATGTCCACGATATATTTCCTTTAATTAAGAAAACTTCATTGTTTTTATATTGAAGTCTCAAGGCTGAGAAAATATCTGGCCAATCCCAGATCCTTGATGGTAAAGGTTGCAAGCAAATCTTGTTTTAATTGAGCTATCCCAAGTGCATCGTTGCCCGTGACCAACAAATGATCTACATATACCAAAACAAAAGTAAACAGATCTTTTTGTTCTCTTGTAAACAATGAGTAGTCCCTTTCTGATTGCTTGAAACCTTTTCCTTGTAAAACTTGGTAAGGTCAAGGTTCCAGTGCCTCGATCCTTGCTTTAACCTATGGAGTGACATTTGTCATTTACATACATGTCCTGGTTTAGCTTCATGGTAACCTTTTGGTGGTAACATATAGACTTCTTCATCAATATATCCATGCAAAAAAGCATTATAAATGTCTAACTGATGTAATAACCAGTTTTGGTTGTACCCACAGCAATGAACACTCTAATTTTCGTTAACTTTGTAACTGGTAAAAAGGTTTGCTTGTAATCCTGATCCTTCACTTGCTCAAATCCCCATATAACCAATTTAGGCTTGTGTCTTTCTACAGCTACATTAGGCTTATACTTGTTTTGTATGCCCACTTAGAGGCAAGAGCCTTCTTGCCTGGAGGAAGGTTTGTCAACTGCAAAGTGTGATTCTGTTCTAGTGCGGCAAGCTCATGATCCATTGCCATTACCCATTCTGGATATTGCCTCGCTTGAGCATAGTACTTGGGTTTAGGATTTTGTAAGACATTGATTAGTGAAGCAACATAACTAGCTGACAAATGTGCCAGATCAGTAGAAGAAAATAAAGGGTATGATATGATAATGGAATGAAGGCTATTGAATTACGGATGACCACTGCTACAAGCGCACGGGTAGTCATAGTATAGATAAAAAGATTACTTCTCAAAGACCAATGTAATCTATCGAGTTTTGTCTACCAAAATATGCTAAGTAAAATTCTAATTCAAGAGAGTTCGATCTAAAAACTTCTAATTCACTAATTTTTAAATCAATTAAGGAAACATGCCTAGGAATTCGTATAGTTATGAAAGTTGATTAGAATAAAATGATAAGTATATGCTCTTCTCCAACCAGCTAATTTCGAGGATTTGCAATCTATCTAAAAATTTAGTCTATTCTTTCGAACTTAACCAAATTTGCCTAAACTAAGCACAAGTCGTTCTTTCAAACTAATTTATCTTAATCCACGTTAAACATCTTCAATTATACTCTATGTCTTCCTCATATGTAAGTCTCTCTTTCAAAACGACGTTATGTCAGATTTTATCAAGCAGTCTAATAATTAAATGTCACCTTTTAGTTTTTCACTCAATTATTTCAAGTCTGCAAGTAAATTTTGGTCAAAAATTCACTCACAACATGATAATCACTTGATATAACGAAATCAAACCAATCATGAAAATAGGCACAATTTTTTATATTAAAATATGATCCAACTATACTTTCATAAACTACTAAATCCCTAAACAAAATAAAAACTACTCACTCATGATTAAAGATTAAACAACTAACCAACGTTTTGTGAAATCTGAGTGGAAGGGCTTCATTGAGAATAGCTTTCAACTAAGGGCTTCAAACTGCATCAAGATCAAACACTCATGCTTAAGATTTCTCACCAATACAAATACCAAACTAAAAATCTAAACTAACATGAACAAAAATTTGAGAAATAAGATAAACTATGCTACTCTTGCTTACTTTTTATCTATTTCTCTATGCATATGCCCTCTCTTCTGTGGCTAAACGAAGTTCTTTTATAGGAGAGCTCGGACATTTTCAGCCACATAGCCGAAGGAAGACGAAGGGGAAGCAATTTCTCAACTCACCACGGACCGTGGCAGACACCGCGATCCGACTGTAGTCTGGGCTGGAACCGGTTTTCTGCTCTTTTCTTACTCCACGGGCGTAGCATCACATGGGTAACCATGGGGGAGGTCAAAATACATCCATTAAGGGTCAAATGCTGGGCAAAAAGGCCTAAAATCCTGTAAAACATAATAAACAACCATACCCAAGCATAAATCGAGAATATGAGTATAAATAATAACATTGAGCACATAATTCTCCTAAAAATGAAGGAAAATAGCCCTAAAATGATGTACACTAAGCACTTATCAAACTCCCCCATGCTTCAACCGTTGCTTGTCCTCAAGCAATACAAAGGAAAACAAAACTATACACAACCTCCTCAGGATAAACATAGGTAACATTCAAATAGCAAAGCTGATCCAAAGGTAGCCCAAAAAGATAAAAAATTCATTAACAAATAGATTAGGGAATGAAATTTTCGAAAACCTTTTGATAGACCGCAATGTCAAACTTGAATCAATCTTCCAAAATCATCAAAAATACAGTCATTTCAACATATGAAACAAGTAAGGCTAGCAAATTCGGTAGAATCTCACTATAGTAATGTGTCTCTCATCACTCATGTGTTTAATAATAATGAAGGTTCTCTCAATTCTCATTCCTTAGACTCAAATCTTATATAAGCTTGACAAGACTCCCAAATTTGCCATCACCAAAATGCAAACACACTAGACAATCATGAGGACTTCCATAAGGTTGTAATGGGGCTATGGTAAAGGTAAGAGGACAACAAATGTTTCGGAAATGAGGAGCTAGAAGCAAGATAATAAAAGTTAAAAAATTCCGATACATTATACTATATCCTTATTAGGCCGTTACAATTTATTAACAAAATACATCCCAAAAGAATGAAAAATTACAAATAACTTACAATCCCAACAAGGCTAACACTTTCTTCTACTTTTTTTCCTTTTTTTCCTATATTGTTTTCCTTTTTTTTTTTTTCAAAAAGGAAAGTCAAGTCATAACGAACTTTAAATTCCAACTCTCCTCCAAACTTTGTACAATGAAATAAGGGATTTATCAAAATCTCACATCCCATCACCAAACAGCTAACATTCACTAAAAGATAACAGTCCATTTTACTAGTGCCCTATCAAACTTGATGTAAAAGAATGAAATGCTCATCTAGTTGTGGCTTAAGGGTAAGATAAGTATTTGGCCATGGGCTATAATAGGAGGTTCAAATTCAGATAATCAGATATAGGTTCAAAGGGGCTAGCAAGAGATACAATACACAACAAAGGTAGCTATTTGACCGTGGGGTTTAACAAATCAAAGAAAAATGCTTCAATCATATTGCCTAAATGCATATGGAAATTGTGATCTTGAATGAGAATCAAAGCAATTCTAGAGAAATGACGTCAAGGAGGAGTTACACATGAAAGAAAATATGAGACTAAATTGATAAATAGCCTTTAAAAGCTTAAAGCCTCACAGAATATCTACCAAGGTCATGACTAGCTCATTAGTAAACACATACCAAAATTCATGTAAAGGCTCATGGGGTAAATCAACTCGCACTCGATATGAGGTCAAAACATAGAGCTCATTTCAAACACTCATTCTCAAACATTTTTGTGCATAATTTGGGCGAAACAAAGGATTAAACTAAACCAAAGAAGTTTACCAAATCTAGAAAGATCATTATTGGAGAATTTTTGCTTTAATTCTTTTTTTTGTGCTTTTTATGAATACTCCTAATAACAATGCAAACTAAAATGCAAAGGAAACTAATAAAAGAAAAAATTAAAATGCAACCTAGAATGAAAAGAAAACTAAATGCACTACAGAAATACTGTTAAACAAAACTAAAATCTAAAACAAAAACTCTAAAAACTATCACTAACAACATATACAAAGCACAAGCACGCCAAACCAAATCAGGTATCAGATACTAAATATAATGACTAACTATATAATGATTAACTTTCCCATACTCGAATCACACATTCCCAATGTGGGCATACAAAAGAAAAAGGGAAGGGGGAAGCACAGAGAAATCAGAAAGTAAGTGGTGGTGGAGGATGGGGTGGTTAGCCATAAGAGATCCACCAATCCCTCTAGGTCTTTAGACATGCCCTATAGTGATGGAAATACTGTGTCCAGGTAGCAAGCATCCCACGAAACTCATCGTAGAAATCTTGGACAAAGTCCCGAAGAGCGGCATTCTCAGAAGTAATAAATGGTCGAAGGGAAACTCACTCCTCTTAAATGGATCTAAGGGTGTCTTGGAGGTCAGTATAGTCAGGAGGGGATGGTCGAGAAGAAGAACTAGGTCTGCCTTGACTAGTATGAGGGGCTGGATGATGGGATATGGGTTGAACAACCTTGTCATCACCAGGTACCCAATAAAGGTTAGCCCAGTGAAGTAGGATGGTTCGATCGACATTGGAAAGCGGCAAAAGTCGGTCCTCAGGGTAAATCCAACATAAACGCCCAGCCTCAACTTTACAAAAGTTCATAATTTCAAAAGAAGCTTAATCAAGCCGCTTCGACCTAAAAACTCTATCATCAGGATTGGCTTCAACACCCAAAAATCTGGCAATAGTAGTCACAATACTACCAATGACTATCCTACATTTAGTGCTAACAACCTATGCAATTGTCTGGCTAAAAAGGAATCTAGGTCAAGTTGGACACCATCAAGCATACAGGATAAGAAGTACAACTCAGACAATCTTGGGACATCCAGACTATCATCCCGAGTAAAAAGGGAACAAGCCAAAATACGCTAAGCTACTCTAATACAAGGTTTTATAGTATGTGTGCACTTCGATGAACTAGTGTTGTACCTAACACTCCCCAAAAGTTCACCCCAAAATGCATTCGAGTTGAATTCGCGGGGGACTTGTTGGTTGGGTAAATCCATACTAGGTAGAAAATAGAGGATACTATTAAAGGTACCTAAGTTTAGTTCATATAATTGTCCCTAAAAATAAAACAATATGTATCTGACTTGACATTGAGGCCCTCTAGTGACCTTGACATGGAGTGTACTTGGGAATTCTAGGGTCAAGTCCCGATATATATGCTCTTTGATTTCTAAAAAGTGTCCCATACCACTTCGTGCAAACAATCATAGAATATCATCCAACATTCCTAACCGAGCTAATAGTCCTCATCATAATATCTAGTTGCTACAACCATGCATTCATTCAAGCAATTATACCTAGCAACATGATCAGGATGTCTCAAACTAAGAGGGTGAGGAATGTTACCTCCAACACGTGCATTAGTAGAGGTTTAGGATGTCCTTAGAGGTTGAGGTGGTGCTTGACTTGAAGAACCAACCTCCTTGATGCTCATTTGTCTCTTGGTTGGTGCTATTATTGCAAAAACCAAAATAAAAACCAAAACTAAAAAATAAATAGAAAAATTTGAAGAAGAAATTAAGTAAAAAGAAAAAGAGTAAAAGAGGGAAGGAGATGGGTACGGTGGATGAGTAAAGTGACAAGAGTTTGAAGAAGAATAAGAAGAAGAAGAAGAAGAAAAGAGATGAAATTTATCGAGAAAGACAAAAGATTGAGTGAAAGGGGATGATTTTGGGTGAAAATGAGTGAAAATGGAGAAGAAATGAGGGAAGATTGAAGGTATTAGCTATGGACGGTTTAGAGAGAGAAAATGCTGGTAGAGAGAGAGAGAGAGAGAGAGAGAGAGAGAGAGAGAGAGAGAGACTCAAGGTTGAAGATGAATTATGAGGGAGATGAGTGGTCACCGCAATCAAAAACCTAAACTGCGGGTCGTAGCAATAGACCACGGATCGTGGGATTTACCACAGTCAAACCGTGGTATTTGCTAACACAGCTTCTTTTCTTTTTTTCTTTTCTTTTTCCTTTTTTTCTTGGATTGACACCCCACGGCTGTAGTGCTGGGGTCTAGCCGTGGTGCCAAACATTTTATTCCTAGTTTTTTATTCTGTTTCTTTTTCTTCTTTTTTTTTCAAACTACAAAAATAGTAAAATAAAAGCTAAGGAAAGAAAAATGAAAAAGAGCTTGGGTTGCCCCCAAGAAGCGCTTTTAAAGATGAAGACCTTGACCCTTCTTCTATGCCATCCGGATTAGTAAGTGTATGGACATTGGCTTTATCATGAACCACAAAGTTAAACTTCTTCAGTCGAAGGTACCATCTTAAAAGTTCTAGTTGAAGGGCCTTCATTTTTATGACATGATGCCATAATGCATTATTTGCGTACAAAACAAAGCGCACTCGTGGCCTATCAGGTGGGTTACTATAAACTTGTTCAACCCCCAAATCAAAATCTGCATCAAATCCTCTATAGGGGGCATAGAGAGAACGGCTTGTGCGAACCTACAATAATCACTCATAGAAGAGTTGTTAGGAACAGGGACCTCAACCTCAGGTGTGGTAGGTGGCATAGAAGCAGCAAACTCTACCTTAACAGACTTTTGGTTAAGGTCATCATAAGAAATCCAGTCAAAATCAGGAGGATCTTCATAATTCAATACATCCTCCATATCAATCTCAGGGGAAATGGGTAATGCATCCAATAAATAAGAACTAGGAGAAGCCACATCTTCCTTCATATGATAAAACGCAGCATAGCGTCCTTCCACCTCAAATGTAATCCGCCCCTTTCTTACATCAATGTAGCAACTAGCTATAGCCAAAATGGGCAGACCTAGGATAATTTGAGCATCATCGATCTCGGGCATATCAACTGTGATAAAGTCCTCCAACACCTAAATATCTCCTATATTGATTGACACATTATCCAATCTGCCTATGGGTTGCATCACAGAACTGTCAGCTAACTGTAGTGAAAAGGGTGCGACTACTAATGGTCCTAGGTGAAGCTTATGAAACAAAACATATGGCATTATACTGACATTTGCACCTAGATCATATAAAGCTTTCTCAATTTTCACCTTTCCTATAATACAGGGGATAGAAAAACTACCTGGTTAAGGAGCTTAGGTGGAAAAACTGTGGAGATCTCTATAGTATCATTATGTACCAATGTGGCAGTCTTGCCACCATTGTTTCTCTCCTTACTTCCAGCCATGACTATTTCTCTACCCTCTTCCATTGGTACATGCTCAGGTTCAGTTAAGTCCTCTACCTCTTCCTTCAAGGTGACACTGTTACAATGCTCATGAAAGTTAGGTTTGGGCTTGTTAGGAAGTTTATTTGGGGGCGTAGATGGAAAACTAGCTTTTTGAGCAATTTGGGCATCCAACATCCTATTATGAGTGGTAAGCACATCACCTTTGAGGCTAATTTCTTAATATACTCATCCTGTTTTTGTTACACCATACGGATACTTTCCATCATTGCTTCTAAATTGGATTGTTGGGGCATTTGGGAAGGGAACGGGGGTCTTTGAAAACCAGCGGGTGGTCTAACATTCATAGGGGCATATTCGGTGCATTTGGATCAGATCTATAGGAGAAATTCAGATGATTCTTCTAATCTGGATTATATGTACTAGAATAAGGGTCATTGGCTAATCTCGAGTTGAAATTTTGAACATAGTTAACTTCACAAGGGTCTTGAGAAAAAGGGATTTCGACTTGACAATTCAAAGTTACATGCTCAATAGAACTACAAATTTCACAAGGGGAACAGGCACTAGAATTCACAGTATTAATATTCATTCAGTCCAGTCTTTGAATCACAGCATCTATTTTAGTAGAAAGTAAAGTACGCACATCAACTTCAAGCTTACGTCCAACCCGTCTAAGTTGGCCTTGTTCGGTGGACCATTGAAAGTTGTTAAGTGTCATCTCCTCAATTAGGTTATAGGCTTCATCCTCAATTTTGTTCATCAAGGTTCCTTCTGCCGCCGCATCAATATTATACCTCACAGGTTGGGTCACACCATTATAAAAGGTTTTGATAATTATCCAACACTGAAGACCATGATGGAGGCATAAGCGTAGCAAATCTTTAAACTGCTCCTAAGCTTCATAGAGAGTCTCTTCATCTTTTTGCGTGAAGTTGGTGATCTGATTTCCCAGGCTTGTTTTTTTGCTCAAAAGGAAAAACTTAGCGAGTAAGGTTCTTATCAACTCATCCCAAGTGGTAATGCATCCAGATGGCAAGGAGTGTAACCAAACCCTTGCTTTATCCCTCAATGAGAAAGGAAATGAGCGTAGGCGGATTGTATCAGTGGAGACTCCATTAAGTTTTAACGTATAGCAAACCTCTAAAAAGACCGAGAGGTGTAGATTCGGGTCTTCCAAAGGCGTTGCTCCAAACTGGGATTGTTGCACCATTGAAACGATTACCCATTTGAGCTCAAAATTGCTGGCATCAACAGTAGGACGAGTGATACTTGAGGCGATCCCTTAGGCTCCAGGGGTAGCGAAATCTCGAAGTGTCCTTCTTTGGTGACCTCCTTCTCTTGCC
>NCQV01087564.1:0-10811 GCA_002740545.1 Lophocereus schottii
AAATAAATCAGTTAGGGTTATTGAACTTGAAATACAACAAATGGAAACAAAATAGATCACATTGAAATGATTGGGCTGATAATGAAAAGATTTTCATTAAAATAAACGAAATATGGGTTTTTGATGTTTTTCAAATGGGTAATGGAAGATTCTGAATTGTATAAGAGAAGGTTCAATGCCATGAGGTGTGTCGTGAGGTTCATAAAGGCTCAAATAATCTCTGTTTGATCCGTTAAACACTGATTTCTTTCTTCACATAACACCGTTTGATGGTCTGCTTTAGAAAATCCATATCATCACTCCTAACCTCCAATTGAAATATAAAATCCTAATATGAAAAGCTCATAATGTCCACTAAAACTTGTATTTAGGACACAAAGCATGACTAACATAGTAATGTCCCTAAAATAAGGGTAGAACACAGATGTGCACAATTTAAGTTTAATCTGCGTAGTCGTGGAAAAATGATCGTAATGTTTTTTGCAGAACTCGGATTAAGGTGATTCAAAATGCATTTGAAAGATAACTCATTGATCTATCCGCATACGAAAAGCCACAATTTTTGAATGACAAAATCAATACCAGTTTTTCCGTAAAGTCCCCTATTCACAAATGTTCCCAGTTTCAATGTATTCTGCACAGTCTTCAATAAAGTGGTCATAACGTTACCCACACAACTTGAAATTGTGTAATTCTAGATCCTATTGAAAGCTAACTCATCAAGCTATCGCTACACTAAAATTCATGAATTTTTGATGTGCCAATTAATACCAGTTTTCTCCTGAAGTGACTCTTGTTTCTGGTCTGTTTACAGCTCAATAATCACATAATTGCAATATTTTCTTCACATAACCAACCACTAAAATCAATCCTTAACATATATAAATTAGCATAAATATCTTCATATTCATTACCAGTGCCGAATATCATAAAATCTCGTTTAAAACAATTAAAATTCATCATTACATCCTAAACTTGCATGAACATGAACAACTTCAAACATCACTTGCTTTCAAGCATAATCCACAACCAAAACATCAAAATAATACTTGTTTATATCAAGATAAGATGATCCACAATCAATCCAACATAAAAACCCAAATCTAAACAAGATTAGATTAGGATTTACTTCACTTTGATGCTTGAAAAAGGGAATGCAAGTGAGGTTAGATGTTTGTGGGAGTGAGGGTGGTGATTAGGGAGGTTACTGGTGGTTGTGGTGGTGGAGCTGGTAGCCGTGGTGGTGGCTGGTGGCCAAGGCTGCCATGGAGGAGAGGGAACAGAGAGAAATGAGAGTTTTGATAATCTAGTTTGCTTACTTGGATGAAATGAGCCAAAGTTTGTTTACTTGGTTGAGATTAAAGCAAATGTACTTGGCTGCAAATTGACCTCAAAATGTACTTTTAATAATGATAATTAGGCCTAATTAATCGTAATTAGCTAAAAGAAATAAGGTACAGACTTCTTGGGCCGAAATTGCCTTAAATGAGCTCGGGTTCGGAAAAAAGATTAAACCGAATGCGATTAATTTAATTTTAATTTTTTGAAGCTCGAAATCAAATTTTTGAAATGTGATAAAAAATGATTTAATCTCTTAAACCACAATTATTGAGGCTCACTATCAATTTTTCTGAAATTGATATGGTAAATGAAACTTGAATTGCAAAGTGGAGCCTAAAATTGAATTCTCCCAACGGGGATGATTAAATGAGATGAATAAGTGTGAAAAATTAATAACATGACGTAATTAAATAAATAAATATGATTTAGGGTCAAACTATTACATAAAAGGCCTTAGAAGCCTTATTTTTGTAATTAACTTGTAATAACGTTTTGAATGAAAATGAAAGTGCATTGAGCTTTTGCTCCCTGTGAAAACCCAAATACTTTACTTGCTTATCTCTACTTAGGCCAAGCAGAGTGGTGATCTTATAAAGTCTTAATCTTTGATTTGGTGGTGTTCTTGTATCCTTATCCAGATTAAGGGCATAAGCTTGTTTTTGGTGGTGATATCTATATCCAAGAATAGGTTTAGTTTTCACTAAATTAACCTTTGGTGGTGATATCTGTTTCCAAGGATTCATTTAGCATCTATCCGCTCCATGTGTCTTAGCTAAGTCACACCTAGCAATTATGTGTTTCTTTCTTTGAGTTTGTCCCATGATTGTACTCTTTCATGGTTTAACTTACACTCTTAAAGAAAGTTAAGCTTAACCCCTGATGGATACATCAACGAGTGCATAGGAATGAAAGATGTGGCTACAAATCAAGGACCCCACCAAACTCAAGAACTTACTTTAACTCTTGTTTTCCATTTCATTTGGGGCTCCACTTGCACCCGTAAAGAAATTCCCAAAAAGAAGAATGCAAATGACTTAAAATAAATAAGTTCAAAAGACTGAAACTGTGGCTATAAACTAAAAACCTAGAAAAACTTAAGTACTTACTTTAACTCTAGTTCACTTTTGATATGGGACTCCAATTACACCAACAAATTCCTCCAAGTGGAAAGAGAGGCCCTAAAATTGATGGATGCACATACGCTCAACTCACATTCAAAGAGAATGCAAAGTTAGCTAAGAATGCAAACTGAATTATAGCTCTAGTTTTAAGCGAATCCAAAAGCAATGTAAAGGATATATTCATTCTAAACCTGTATTTGGATACAGATATCACCACCAAGAATAGGCTTAAAACCCTTAACCTTGATTAGAATTCAGAAATACCACCTAAATAATACTTAAGAATCACTTGATCACCACCTAACTCAGCCTAAGCTAGGATACGTATGTAAATGATTTCGGTCTTGGTTTAAGGAGCAATGCTTAACTTTTTAATCAATACTCAATGTGTTTGTACTAAATGAGCTCTTGGTGTCCTTATACAAACATTCCCTTATTGCTTGGGAATGATTAGAGGTTTCTTCGCACTTAGGAAACCTCTAGCTAAATGTAAAACAAGCTTAAATGAAACTTAAGTACAAAGCATGCTTAACTAAGCTAATACAAATAATGAGTCTCCACAATTGAAGATTCCTTCCAAAATTAAAAACCAACTTTAACTCTAGTTTTATGTTCAATTGGGCTCCAATTACACCTTAATGGGTGCAAACAAACAAAAGTGTGACTAGAAATCAAGAATCTCACCAAACTTGAGAACATTCTTCAACTCGAGTTTCTCCAACTACAACAACAAAGTGCTCTAAAAAATTGAATGAGTCCCAATGAAAAAAAAAAAAGAAAGGTGCGGCTATAAATCAAGAACATTGATAAGCTCAAGAACTTGCTTCAGCTGTGGTTTTCTCCAACTAAACCCATAAAGTGCTGCTAAAAAGGCAATACAAATGCACTAAATGAGTGCAAAGAATGAAAGGTGTGACTGCAAAACAAGAACCTCACTGAACTTGAAAGCTTCAATTTTAGTTTACATTTCATTTGGGACCCCATTCACACTCACAAAGATCTCCCAAGTAGGGAATACAAATGCTCTAATATGAGTTCAAAAAGAGCAAAAGCGAGGTGATAAATCAAGAACCTAGCCAAACTTAAGAACTGCGCTAAATGCTTGTTTACTTTTCAAATTAGGGAGTAAATGACCTCTACGAAGGGCTGTCATCAAGGGAAAACAAATGTCTTAAAATAATTGCAAAAGAATAAATATTGTGGTCACAAATCGAGCATTAGCCAAACAAATGTTGTGGGCAATAATTGCACTAGTGAAGAGCTCCCAATAAGAGGAAAAAAATGACAAAAAAGGAGTGGAAAGAATGAATGGAGTCGCTGCAAGTCAAGAATTTGGTTAAACATAAGAACTAACTTTAAACATAACTATTTTCATTCGAAGCTCCAATTGCACCCGTGAAAAGACAAACCAAGAGGAAGTGAATACCTAAGAAAAAGTGCAAAAAGAATGAGTGGTGTCTCCATAAATAAATAAACTTACCAAAGTGGGAACTAACTTTAACTCTAGTAGTCATTCATTTTGGGCCTCCAATTGCACCAACAAAGAACTCCCATAAGGAGAAAATAGTTGCCTTAAATTAGTGTGAAAGAATGAAAGTTATGGCAACAAATTAAGGAACATGCCTAACTTAGGAATTAACTTTAACCACATTATTCTTTTCATTTGGTGCCCCACTTGTACAATCAAAGAGCTCCCAAAAATAGAATACAAATGCACTAAAATGAGTGCAAAAGAGCCATAGTGTGATGATAAATCACGAATGTGCCCCAACATAGGAACATACATTAATCTTTGTCCACTTTCCATTTAGGGCGTCAATAACACCTGCAAAGAGCTGCCACTAATAAAAAAGCAAATGCCTCAGAATGAGTTTCAAAGGATAAATTTTGCAGTTACAAACTGAGGATGAAGCCAAATTTAGGAGCTTACTTTAGCTCAAGTTCTATTTTGATTTATTGTACTGACCACACCTATGAGGATCTCTCCCAAGAAGAGGAAAAAAATGGTTTAAAGGGTGTGGAAAAGAGTGAATGGTATGGCTACAAATCAAGAATCTTATAAAAGCATAAGAACTAACTTCAGCCATTGTTCTATTTTCATGTGGAGGTCCAATTACATCCACAAAGAGGTCCCATCAAGAGGAAGTAAATGCCCAAAAATTAGTGCCAAAAGAGTGAATGTTGTCTCCAAAAATCAAGAATCTTACCAAAATTCAAAAGTAATTTTAACTCTAGTTTTCTTTCATTTGATGCTTTACTTATACCCACTATTGGCTCACACAAAAAAGAAGTAACTGCCCCAAACGAGTGCATAGAAATGAAAGATGTGGCTATAAATCAAGGATCCTGCCAAAATCAAGAACTTACTTAACTCTAGTTTTTTTATTTCATTTAGGGCTCCACTTACGCTCGTAAAGAAGTTCCCAAAAAAGAGAACACAAATGACCTAAAATAAATAAGTGCAAAAGAATAAAAGTATAGCGATAAATAAAAAATCTAGAAAAACTTAAGTACTTACTTTAACTCTTGTTCACTTATCATTTGGGGCTCCAATTACACCCACAAATCTCGCCAAGTGGAAAAAGAGGCCCTAAAATTGATGGATACACGTACATTTAACTCACATTCAAAAAGAATGCAAAGTCAACTAAGAATGCAAACTGAATTCTAGCTCTAATTTTAAGTGAGTAAAAAAGGAATGCAAAGGGTAGATTGAATCTAAACCTATTCTTGGATATAGATTGACTCACTTGGTCACTACCTAACTCACCCTGAGCTAGGATACACAGGTGAAGGATTTCAGTTTCAGTTCAAGGAACAATGCTCAACTTTTCATTCTATATTCAATGTGTGTGTATAAAGTGAGCTCCTTGTTGTCCTTATACAAACATTCCCTTGCTGCCTGGGAAGGACTAGAGGTTTCTTCATGTGTAGGCAACCTCTAACAAAACTTGAACTAACTTAAATGAAACTCAAGTATAAAGCATGCTTAGCTAAGCTAATTACAACTAATGAGTCTCCCCAATTGAAAAATCTTACCAAAATTAAGAACAAACTTTAACTGTAGTTTTATTTTCAATTGGGGTTCCAATTACACCAACAAAGACCAATTAAATGCCTTGAAATGAGTGCAAAATAACTGAAAGGTGTGACTATAAATCTAAACTTAAGAACTTTCTTTAACTCGAGTTTCTCTAACTACACCAACAAAGTGCTCCGAAAAATGGAATGAGTCCGGAAAAAAAACAAAAGGTGAGGCTATAAATGAGGAACATTGATAAAATTAAGAATGTTCTTTAACTCCAATTTTCTCCAACTACACCCACAAATTGCTTCCAAAAAGCGAGTACAAATTCACTAAAATGAGTGCAAAGAATGAAAGCTATAACTACAAATCAAGAATCTCACCGAACTTGAGAGCATCAATTCCAGTTTACATATCATTTGAGGCCCTAGTTACACTCATAAAGATCTCCCACCTATAGAATACAAATGCACTAAAATGAGCAAAAAAGAATGAAAGCGAGGCGATAAGTCAAGAACCTAGCCATACTTAAGAACTCGCTCAAATGCTTGTTCACTTTTCAATTAGGGCATAAATGACCCCCTCAAAGGGCTGGAAACAAGGGGAAACAAATGCCTTAAAATAAGTGCAAAAGAATAAATGTTGTGGTCATAAATCGAGGATGTACCCATAAAAATGTGGTGGGCAATAATTGCACTTGCGAAGAGTTGCCAATAAGAGGAAAAAAAATTGATCAAAAAGGAGTTGAAAGAATGAATAGAGTCGGTACAAATCAAGAATCTGGTTAGACACAAGAACTCCTATAAAGCGGAAATAGTTGCCCTAAATGATTGTAAAAGAATAAAAGTTGCGGTTGCAAATCACGGTACTTGCCTAACTTAAGAACTCAATTTAACTACAACTTTCTTTTCAATTAGAGCCCGACTTGCATAGATAAAGAGCTCCCAAAAAGAGAATGCAAATGCACTAAAGTGAGTGCAAAAGAATGATAGTGTGGTGATAAATCACGAATGTGCTCAAACATAAGAACATACATTAAGTCTTGTTCACTTTTCATTTAGGTCGTTAATAACACCCACGAAGAGCTGCCACTAATAAAAAAACAAATGCCTCAAAAAGGATAAATGTTGCGGCTACAATTTGAGGATGAAGCCAAATTTCGGAGATTACTTTAGCTTAAGTTCTGTTTTCATTTAGTGTACTGATGAACCCTATAAGGATCTCCCAACAGGAGGAAAGAAATGGTCTAAAAGGCATGGAAAAGAGTGAATGGTGCGGCTACAAATCAAGATTCTCGCGAAAGCATAAGAACTAACTTTCACCGTTGTTCTATTTTCATGTGGAGGCCCAATTACACCCACAAAGAGCTCCCATCAAGAGGTAGTAAGTGCTTAAAAAGTAGTGCCAGAAGAGTAGATAGTATCTCCACAAATGAGGAATCTCACCAGCAATGGTGAGTAACTTTAACTCTAGTTTTCTTTCATTTGATGCTTTACTTACACCCTCTAATAGCCCCCACAAAAGAAAATAATTGCCCAAGCAAGTGCATAAGAATGAAAGATGTGGGCACAAAACAAGGACCCTGCCAAACTCAAGAACTTACTTCAACAATAGTTTCCTATTTCATTTGGTGCTCCACTTGCACCCGTAAAGATGTTCCCAAAAATGAGAATACAAATGGCCTAAAATAAATAAGTGCAAAAGAATGAAAGTGTGGCTACAAATCCAAAACCTAGAAAAACTTAAGTATTTACTTTAACTCTAGTTCACTTTCCATTTGGGGCTCTAATTGCACCCACAAATCCCGCCAACTGGAAGGAGAGGCCCAAAAATTAACAGAGGCACTTACACTCAACTCACATTCAAAGAGAATGCAAAGTCAGCTAAGAATGCAAGCTGAATTATAGCTCTAGTTTTAAGTGAATCCAAAAGCAGTGTGAAGGATAGATTAAATGTAAGCCTATTCTTGGATACAGATATCACCACCAAGAACAAGCTTAGGGCCCTTAACTCAACCTAAGCTAGGATACACAAGTAAAGGATTTCGGTTTCAATTTAGGGACCAATGCTCAACTTTTCATTCAATACTCAATGCGCGTGTACAAAATGAGCTCCTTGTTGTCCTTGTACAAACATTCCCTTACTTCCTGGGAACGATTAGATGTTTCTTCATGCATAGGAAACCTCTAACTAAACTTAAAACTAGCTTAATGAAACTTAAGTTCGGAGCATGCTTAATTAAGCTAATTACAACTAATGAGTCTCCACAATTGAACAATCCTATGAAAATTGAGAACCAACTTTAACTCTAGCGGTATTTTCAATTAGGGCTCCAAATACACCAACAAAGACAAATAAACACCATAACATGAGTGTAAAAGAAATGAAAGGTGTGACCATAAATCAAGAACCTCACTTAAGAACTTTCTTTAACTCGAGTTTCTCCAAATACACCAACAAAGTGCTCTTAAAAATGGATTGTGTCTAAACAAAACGAAAGGTGTAGTAATAAATGAAGAACATTGCTAAACTTAAGAACCTTCTTTAACTTTAGTTTTCTCTAATTATACCCACAAAGTGCTCCTAGAAAGGGAACACAAATGCACTAAAATGAGTGCAAAGAATGAAAGGTATAGCTTCAAATCAAGAATCTCACCAAACTTGAGAGCTTCAATTTTGGTTTACATTTCATTTTGGGCCCCAACTACACTCACAAAAATCTCCCAAGTAGAGAATGCAAATGCACTAAAATGAGTGCAAACGAATGAAAGCGATGCGATTAATTAAGACCTTACCAAACTGAAGAACTGGCTTAAATGCTTGTTCTCTTTTCAATTAGGGTGTAAATGACCCATCCAAAGGGCTGTAATCAGGGGAAAAGAAACACCTTAAAATAAGTGCAAAAGAATAAATGTTGTGGCCGCAAATCGAGGACGTAGCCAAACAAATGTTGCGGGCCATAATTGCACTTGTGAAGAGCTGGCAAGAGGAGGTAAAATTTGACTGAATACGAGTGAAAAGAATGAAATGAGTCGCTACAAATCAAGAATCTTGTTGAACATAAAAACAAACTTTAAACCTAACTATTTTCATTTGGAGCTCCAACTGCACCTGTGCAGAGCTGCAAACCAAGAGGAAGTGAATTCCCAAAAAAGAGTGCAAAAAGAATGAATGGTGCCTCCACAAATAAATGAACTGATCAAATTAGGAACTAACTTTAACTCTACTTTTCTTTCATTTTGGGCCCCAGTTGCACCAACAAAGAACTCCCACAAGGAGAACATAGTTGCCTTAAACCAGTCCAAAAGAATGAAAGTTGTGGCTGTAAATTAAGGAACTTGCCTAACTCAGGAACTTACCTTAACTACAGCTTTCTTTTCATTTGGAGTCCCACTTGTGCAGACAAAGAGCTCCCAAAAAGAGAATACAAATGCACTAAAGTGAGTGCAAAGAATGATAGTGTGGCAATAAATCATGAATGTGCCCAAACATGAGAGCATTAGCTCTTATCCACTTTTCATTTAGGGTGCCAATAACACCCGCAAAGAGGTTCCATCGATAAAAAAACAAACGCCTTAAAATGAGTGTAAAAGGACAAATGTTGCATTTATAAACTGAGGATGAAGCAAATTTGGGAGCTTACATTACCGCAAGTTCTATTTTCATTAAATGTACTAATCTCATCTATAAGGATCTCCCATCAAGAGGACACAAATGGTTTAAAGGACGTGGAAAAGAGAATGGTGTGGCTACAAATCAAGAATCTCGTAAAAACATAAGAACTTACTTTAAACGTTGTTCTATTTTCATGTGGAGGTCCTATTACACCCACAAAGAGCTCCCATCAAGAGGAAGTAAATGCCAATAAATCAGTCCCAAAAGAGTGAATGGTGTCCCCGTAAATAAATAAACTTACCAAACTGGGAACTAACTTTAACTCTAGTTTTCTTTCATTTTGGGCTCCAATTACACCAACAAAGAACCCTCACAAAGAGAAAATAGTTGCCCTAAATGAGTCTACAAGAATGAAAGATATGGTAGTAAATCAAGGAATTTGCCTAACTCAGGAACTTACTTTAACAACAGCCTTCTTTTCATTTTGAGCCCCACTTGTATAGACAAAGAGCTCTCAAAAAGAGAATACAGATGCACTAAAATGAGTGCAAAAGGATGGTGTGGTGATAAATCACGATTGAGGCCAAACATAAGGACATACATTTACTTTTGTCCACTTTTCATTCAAGGCATCAATAACACCCGTGAGGAGCTGCCACCAATAAACAAACAACTGCCTAAAAATGAGCGTAGCAGGATAAATGTTTTGGCTACAAATTGAGGATGAGGCCAAATTTAGGAGCTTATTTTCATTCAAGTTCCATTTTCATCTATTGTATAATCACATCCGTAAGGAAGTCCAACAACAGGAAACAAAAGGTTTAAACGTCATGGAAAAGAGTGAATGGTGTGGCTACAAATTAAGAATCTTGCGAAAACATAAGAACTAACTTTAACCATTGTTCTATTTTCATGTGGAGGTCCAATTACACCCACAAAGAGCTCCTATCAAGAGCAAGTAAATGCCATGAAATTAGTGCCAAAAGAGTAAATACTGTCGCCACAAATACAGAATCTTACTAAAATTAGGAACTAACTTTAACTCTAGTTTTCTTTCATTTGATGCTTTGCTTGCACCCACTATTAGCTCCCACAAAAAGAAAATAATTGCCCCAAATGGGTGCGTAGGAATAAATGATGTGGCCATTAAAAAAAGAACCCCGCCAAACTCAAGAACTTACTTTAACTCCAGTTTTCTATTGCATTTGGGGCTCCATTTGCACCCGTTAAGAAGTTCCCAAAAAGGAGAATACAATTGACCTAAAATAAATAAGTGCAAAAGAATGAAAGTGCGGCTATACATCAAAAACCTAGAAAGCTTAAGTACTTACTTTAACTGTAGTTCACTTTTTATTTTGGGGCTCCAATTACTCCCACAAATCCCACAAAGTGGAAGGAGAAGCCTTGACATTTATGGATGCACATACACTCAATTCACATTCAAAGAGAATGCAAAGTTAGCTAAGAGTGCAAACTGAATTCTAGCTCAAGTTTTAAGTTAATCCAAAAGCAACATAAAGGATAGATTGAATACAAACCTATTCTTGGATACAGATATCTCCACTAAGAACAAGCCTAGGGCCCTTAACCTTGATTAGGATACAGAAACACCACCTAAATGAGAGTTGAGACTCACTAGATCACCACCTAACTTAGCCCAAGCTAGGATACGCATATAAAGGATTTCAGTTTTGGTTTTAGGAGCAATG
>NCQV01087573.1:0-14119 GCA_002740545.1 Lophocereus schottii
GGACTTTGGACGTGTCCAAATCTAGAGAGACTTGGACGTGGTGTAACCTATCTTGGAGAAGAAGGTTACGTGGATTACAAGTTGTAACAAGGAGTGTTGCTTTTGTAACGTTTTCAGCCCGTTAGTGAAGTGGTTAAATCCTACACGAGGTAGGTCGTGGTTTTTCACACCTCAGTTGGGCTAGAGGTGTTTTCCACGTAAAAATTGTGTCTGCTTTATTTCCGCATTTATTACTGTGTATTTCGCTACTGAATCAATTGAGAACAACCACTGCAAACAAGGCTTAAGGTTGTTTGTGATTTACAAACAACCTCTGTAATCAAGTGCTACAGTTGTTTGTCAGTTATTAGGCGAAAATCGGCCACCACAATTCACCCTCCCTCTTGTGGTTGTGTACTCCTAAATTCAACAATCTCCTCTATTTGGATAGGTGAGTGACATCGCCAATGGGGAGCAATTTGTAGCCAAATTCCAGCACACCGTTATCCCCTAGTGGTCCCCCTTTAATTATACAATTAGCTTACATTTTATTGGAAAAAAATCCTTCTAATACTATTGATTAGTACTAAGCTTAGGGGAGGGTATATCGTGCAATTAAATTCACTATCTCTTGTATTACATTGAGCTTTGGATGATTTCAAATGAATGAAAAGGCTAGAAGTCATTTTCTCTCTCAAAATCTATTAATTTGTATCTCTTATTAGAGTGGTGATTTAGAGTCATCCCTTTTTATTAATCCTTAGTGCTTGGGCTTTATCGGATTAATTGGTGGGTTATTTATCTTCATTTTCTTATAAAATCAAAGAGTTTTCCTCTTGATTTGGGATTACTTCCATTTGGGTGCTCTTGAGGGGTTCATCTTTTTGGGTCTTCATTGGATTATTATACCTTTATTTAGCCAAGTGGTTTTCTTCTTCTTCTAAGATCCGCTTCAGCTGGTATCAGAGCACAGGGACCCTTCAAGTGTAAGCATCAAAATCCTCACACTTTGTGATTGGAATTTGTTGTTTGAGTTTTTGCTTTGTTATTTTGAGATTTGGGTACTCTATACTCCACCTTCTACGCTTATTCTTCTCAAAGAGCCAAAGCACTCTTTTATACTTTCTTTTCAATCCAAAACCCTAAAACTCCACATTTGATTTCTCCATAAAATTCCTCTTTTAGTCCACACCCAAAATAGCCTAAACGCAATCCCTAACCAAAACACAACCCAAAAACTCTACAAAAAAAGCCAAAACACTTGCCCGCACCAAACCAGAGTTTTGGCATAGTCAGACCGTCCCACTAGGCACAACCGTGCCCCTTTTAGTCCAGAAATATTTTTTTTTCAGTTTTTAGGTACGGCCACCCTGTGCTGCAAGGCTCGACCGTCCCCCTATTTTGGCCCATACATCCTTTGGTACGACCGTGCCACCTTTTTCTCAAACACTTAATCTTTTTCCTTCTCTTATCTACCTTCAAACATGACCAATGATGCAGAACCTTCTCAACCTAGGGGTGTCTCTCTAGAGTTAGCCCATGGAATGAGGAGAGATAAGGCCATAATTAACCTTCAAAAACAAGTAAGAAAGCTCACCATGCTAGAGCGAGTTAAGGGATCCGAAGGACGAGTTCCCCAACCTAGGGAGCTTGATGTGAATCCCATTGACATTGCCTACTCATTTTTTCATGAGGACCATGAGCATAGAGGTAATTGGGGTAGACGTCGCCCTACAGATGATCTTAGTGAGCTCAAGGTTGAGGTACCAAAGTTTGATGGCTACCTCAAATCGGAAAACTATATTGATGATCATTGAACTCAAGGAGTACAATGATGAAAAGGCCTTCAAATTGATCATTCTCAAGTTAAAGGGGTATGTCTCCTTGTGTTATGAGACCTTGAAGAAGAATAGAGCTAGAAAAACTAAGTCTAAGATCAAACTTGGCCCAAACTTAAGAAACACATGGAGAAGAGGTTTTTACCTCCCTCGTACAAGCAGGAGCTCTATCTTAGGATTACTGCCCTTATCGAAGAGAATCTCCCACTGGAGGAATGCATTTGAGAATTTGAGCAACTCCATGTGAGAGTTGGCTTCAATGAAAACAATAAGCTTACCATCGCTAGGTTCATCAAAGGACTTTCTATTAGCATCGCTCACAAGGTGGAACTTCAACCCTACTTGTCTTTCAATGACGTTTGCCACCTAGCCATCAAGATCGAGAAACAACTTAAAATCCCTTTGCAACTTCTTTCCCCCATCGACCCCAAAGCATGCCTAAGAGTTTCCCTTCATACAACAAGGGAAAAACTTCCCCTACACCCATCAAGGCCATTGATAAGGGTAAAGGGATTGCTAGTAAACCTCCAAAGAGGTTAGAGGGAAAGTAAGTGCTTCAAATTCGATGGTTATGGACACCTCCATGCGGATTGTCCAAAGCGAAGAACCCTCTCTATTAGAGAGGTGGAAGAGGTCCAAGCTCTAAGGGAAGAAACTAGTAAGGAAGAGTTTGAAGAGGAAGATCACACCGTAGCTACAGCTATTGGTGATCCGAAAAGCCCTCCATGCCAAGGCGGTTGTACCCCACTCAAAGGGAGCAAAACTTCAACACTCGATGTACCATTGGAGGTAAAGTGCATGAGCTTATTATCGATAGAGGTCATTATACCAATGTGGCTTCTATGACTCTCATTAACAAGCTATAAGTTCCCACCAAGGTGTACCCCACTCCTTACACTCTTCAATGGCCTAAGGAAGGAAGTGAGGTAACCATTTCTAAACAATCTATTATCTCTATTTCTGTTGGTCGTTATTGTGGTGAGGTCCTTTGCGATGTTCTTCCTATGGGTGCTTGTCATATATTGCTTTATCGACCTCAATTATTTGACAATCATGTGATGCATGATGGGCATCCCAACACCTATGTCCTTAAATTCAAGGGACGTAACTTTACTTTGACCCCCTATCACCACCCAAACCCCTCAAAATTAAACTGGGAAAGGGAAGTGAGAAAAGCCTCTTTATGAGTGAGACACGGGTGAAGAGATCCATTAGTAAGAGCAAGCCTTTATTTTTCTTACTTGTGGTTGAATCAAACACTAGTGAAGAAATGAAGCCCTTACACTCTCTTACTCCATCACTCTTGAGAGTTTGAGTCAAACACAAGTGGGAAAGAGAACGTGGTTACCGATCCCTTGTCACGGAGGTTTACTCTTCTATTGGTCCTAGAGGCCAAGGTTCTTGGCTTCAATTCCATCAAGACCTTGTACATAGAAGATGAAGACTTTAAGACGGTGGTTAAAGATCCCTCCAACTATGGCACTTATACCTTACAAGAAGGTTTCCTCTTTAAAGGAAACAAGTTCTACATCCCTACGAGTCCTCTAAGGGATTTGATTGTTATTGAGGCCCATGAAGGAGCCTTAGCCAGGCATTTTCGTATCAACAAGATCCTTGGGATCCTCAACGAGCACTTTGATTGGCCCAAGATGGGTGGGGATGTCCACAAGGTGATTCCAAGGTGTGCCATTTGCCATATGGCCAAGAGTCACTTCCACCAAGGCCTTTACACCCCTCTTCCAGTTCCTTTAAGGCCTTGGGATGACCTGAGTATGGACTTAATAGTGGCCCTTCCACGAACCCCTCGACAGAAGGATGCTATCATGGTAGCTATTGATCAGTTCTCTAAGATGGTACATTTCGTTGCTTGCCACAAATGTGTTGATGCAACATATATTATGGATCTCTTACTTCAAGAAATCGTGAGGCTTTATGGGATCCCAATGACTATTGTATTAGATAGAGATACCAAATTCTTATCACACTTTTGCAGAAGTCGATTGAGGCTAGTGGGGACTAAACTACTTTTTAGCACCACCTACCCTCCCTAAACTGATGGATAAACGGAAGTGATTGACCACACACTCACTACCGTGTCAAGAGTTATGGTTAGTAAGAGCTTAAGAGATTGGGACACCGAGCCCTCATGTGGAATTTACCTACAATCGGACTCCTTCCTGTGCTACTTCTCATTCACCGTTTAAGGTATGTTATGTCCTCAACCCTCTCACTCCTCTTGATCTCATTCCCATTCCTCAGGAGTCCAAAGTGAGCTTTGAAGCTGAGGAAAGGGCTAAAGCTATGAGGAAACTACAAGAGCAAGTAAGAGCTCAAATTGAGAAGGTAATGAGCAATATAAGGCCAAGGCCAACAAGAATCGAACTCATATTGAGTTTAAACTGGGAGATCTTGTATGGCTACATTTTAAAAAGAAGAGGCTCCTTTCAATGAGGAAAAGCAAGCTCATGGCAAGGGGAGACGACCCTTATAAGATCGTGCAAAGAGCGGGAGACAATGCCTACAAGATAGAGCTTTCGGGTGACATGAACATCTCCGCCACTTTTGATGTTGGAAACCTCACTCCCTACATCAAAGATGAAGGTAAGGACATTGGAGATTTAAGGGAAAATTCTCTTCAAGGAGGGGAGGTTGATGCGGAGCAAACCATGAGGCCTAACCTCCTTATCAACGTTAAGACTTGGATTTAACTTGGGCCCTCAATCACCTAGGAGGGTGGCACCCAAGTACTTGGCTCTCCAAAATCCTTGTTGGTTTGGGAGCCTTGAAGAGTCCCAAAATAAGCTTAGGTAAGGTGGCATGGCACTTAGTAGCCTCAATAAGGGGCCTAGTATTTTATCTCCAAGTCACCCTATTTTATTTTACTCCCTTTTTCTAGGCAAAATGTGTGGCCTGAGCTCTAACTAATTTTTAGCTAGGTAAATGGGCTCTATTTTTGGGTGAATTTTGCACCGATGGATAGCCCATGGATAGTCTCGGATGTCTATTTTCCAATAAGCCTAAGATCATCATCAAATGTCAAGAATCGAGCAAGTTATGGAGTTTTAACTGACCCTTAGTTAGTTTAGGTTTGGAGGTGCATATTTTTCTAAGGATTTATTTGGGTTATCAAATGGGAGAATTAAGGGTCCAAATTTGGTAGATAGCTAATAAACCCTTCTAGAAGGCTCCTATAACAATTCCCACCTTATTCGCCTCCATTTGGATAGGTGAATGACAACACCAATGGGAAGGAATGTGTAGCCAAATTTTAGCACACCATTATCCCCTTGTGGTCCCCCTTTAGTTGCACAATTCCCTTGCATTTCATTGGACAAAATCCTTGTAATGCTATTGGCTAGTACTAAGCTCGAGGAAGGGGGTGTCTTACTATTTAATTCCCTAACACTTGTATTACATTGAGCTTTGGATGATTATGAATGAATGAAAAGGCTAGAAGTCATTTTCTCTCTCAAAATCTCTTAATCTTATCTCTTATTAAGTAGTGATTTAGAGTCATCCTTTATGTTAATCCTTGGTGCATACGCTTTCGGTGATTAATTGGTGAGTTGTTTATCTTGGCGTTCGTGATTTGGGATTACTTCCATTTGGACGTTCTTGAGGTGTTCATCTTTTTGGGTTTTTATCGGATGATTATGGCTTTATTTAGCCACATGGGTTTCTTCTTCATCTAAGATTTGCTTCAGGTACGGTTCTTGGATGATTTATACTGGATTTTAGACCATTCGACCCAGCAATTGACCCCCATTTGAGTGCATATTGATGCACCATGGAGGTACCTCAAGCCGATGCCCGTGGAGTATGAGAAGGGTAGAAAGTTTCGGAACCAGTCAGAACCATGGTCAGATCGTGGTGAGCTTATAATTGCTAACCTCTTCATCTTCCTCTATCGTGCGACTGAGGATATTCTGTTTGCTGCTTAAAAGGACGTGTTCCAAGGCTTATAAAGAACAAAATTTGGCAACCAAAACCATCTCACTACTACTCTCACATCTCTCTCTTTTAGTTAAAGTTTAGTTTAGTTTATGCTTAGAGCAAAAGGGGAATTTGAAGGGAGAAGCTTTGCTCTTTGAGACTTAAATATTGTTGTACAAATGAAGGGCTACCATTATTGTGAACTTTTCCTTCCTTTGAAATTATTCTTGAACTCTTGTTTTAGTTGAATTAGAAATATAAGTGATTAGTTTTATTTAATGTAGGGAGTTGCTAGCCATAGTATTGCAGTAGGATCCTTTATCTTTACAATGATGTCCTTATTTCATGATTGGAATGACTTACTTCTATCTTGAGATCGAAATGTTATGAGCAGAATTTGGCCAATTTTGCTTGCTTATGTTAGGTAGTTGAATGAAGTACTGAAAAGTAAAACTTGTTACTAGAATGCCCCAATAGAACTTGACCTAGTGAAACCCAAGACAGAGTTGCTTGATACGAGCAGACTTAGTATTCGTGAATCTTCAACCTAGACTAAATCAAAGACACTTGAGAGAGTGTTAGTCGAATTCATTTAGATAATTTAATTTATTTCGAAAAAAAGAATTAAATTTAACTCGATTGTAATTCCTAGAATCGTTCAATCGGTGGAAAGTGCAAGCTTAATTCTATGATCCAACCCTTTACTTGGCGAATCAAATTCCTAGATGGTTTACTTTGATTGATTTGAAATTAGATAACTAGTTTATTTAAATTGACTGATTGAAAAGATTGATCGCTTAAGCAATTTCAATAAGAAGTTAACTCAGTGGATTACTGTGGTCCCTGAATGATCTTTTAATCCATATGACAACACCCGTGCACTTGCGGACGTGATCAAGTTTTTGGCGCCGTTGCAAGGGACCTAACTTATGCATATAGAGTTAGCCTTTAGAAATTGACTAAGCATTTTTGTCATTCTTTCTCTCTCTTCATTTTTTTTATTTGCATTGGTAGTTTTGTTGGTAATTTTGTAGGATTTCTCCTTTATATATGAAGTCCCTTTCCCTTTGAATTTGATCCAGAAATCAAAAGGACTTTCTGCTCCAGAAGGAATAAAGTAAGGGGTAGAAGAGCAAAGACTAATTGGTCATGTACTTTCTTCATCGATGACAGGAATAGGTAGTGACCAAATAAGGACACTCCGGTATTTTGTTACCCTAGTAATCCAAGGCATTTCCTCAAGCATCGGTCGGCCAACCATAGAAGCGAACACTTTTGGGCTCAAACTAGCCTTTATATCAATGGTGTAGCTATCCCAATTTGGAAGCACCTCGTTAGAAGATCCAAGCTTATAGCTCTCGGCCTTTTTAGAGGCGTATGACATATTAAAACTCAACTGAGTTTCTACCGATGCCATCTGCTTGTGCCTATTTTCCTTTTCACTTAGGGATAAGGCAGGGGCGTGGCTTTTCTCAGTGCCTTCAGGATGCATCACTGCATAGGACGAGCTTACGAAATTTTTTCCTAACAAATTCCTTCCTCCAAGTAAGACGGAAAGCCGGAGGAATCAAATCACTACCATCTCTCAAAAGGAAGATGACCATTCAAGGACCTTTTATAATCATGCCCTCACCATGGTCTTCAAAGGTGGATGATCGTGCAGACATTTTATAATGGAGTCACTCAGCCACTAAGATCTACTATTGATGTGGTAGTAGGAGGTACTCTTATGAACAAAACTGAAAATGAACCATACAATCTTATAGAAGAGATGACTCTTGACAATTTCTAATGATTGTTTGAGGGAACCCAACCCAAGTGGGTTGGAGATAACCTAGAATTAGTCGTTATTTCTATACACTATTCTAAACTTAATGCCACATCTCAAAAATTAGAGCACTTTAATGTAAATTCTGTCAATTCAAGCATACCTTCCACATCATGTGATGTTGTCAAGTGTTTTTATATGCTTCATTTTCAGGATGTTTTGTTCCACTTTTTTGAGAATTTATAGCTTACTGTCATAATTTATGCTGTTGGTCTTGTTTTATGCTTGGGTATGGTTCTTGTATGATTTTTGTAGGATTTTAGACCATTTGACCTAACAATTCACCCCCATTTGAGTGCACATGCCAAGGAGGTACTCCAACCCCTAGGCCCGTGGAGCATGAGAAAGGTAGAAAGTTTCGGAGCCAGCCAGAACCATGGTCAGATCGTAGCGTCCCCCACAAATCGTGCGAGCATATGACTGCTAACCTCTTCATCTTCCTTCATTGTGTGGTTGAGGATGTTCTGTTTGCTGCTTAAAAGGGCATGTTCCAAGGCGTACAAAGAGGATAATTCAGCAATCATAACCATCTCACTACTACTCTCACGTCTCTTTCTTTTAGTTAGAGTTTAGCTTAGCTTATTTTTGGAGCAAGTGGTGAATTTGAAGGGAGAAGTTTTGCTCTTGGAGGCCTGAATATTATTGCACAATTGAAGGGCTGTCATTGTTGTAAAATTTTCCTTCATTTGAACTTATTCTTGAATTCTTATTTTAGTTTAATTAGAAATATGAGTGAGTAGTGTTATTTAATCTAGTGATTTGTTAGCCATGGTATTATAGTTGAATCATTTATCTTTACAAACTTGTGCTTATTTCATGATTGGAATGATTCACTTACTCTTGAGATTGAAATGTTGCGAGTAGAATTTGGCCAATTTTGCTTGCTTATGTTAGGTAGTTGAACGAAGTACTAAAAAGTGAAACTCGCTACTAGAACACCTCGATGGAACTTCACTTAGTGAAACTCGAGAGAGAAGTGCTTGTTAAGAGGAGAGTTAGCATTCTTAAAAGACACTTGAGAGAGTATTGGTTGAATTTGTTTAGGCAATTTAATTTATTTCGAAAGAAAAAAGTAAAATTAACTCAATTGCAATTCCTAAAATCGTTCAATCCATGAAAAGTGCGTGCTTAATTCAATGATCCACCTCTTTACTTGGCGAATCAATTTCCCAGACACTTTACTTGGATTGATTTCAAATTAGATAACTAGTTTATTTAAATCGACTCATTAAAAAAATTGATCGCTTAGCAATTTCAATAAGATGTTAACTTGACAAATTACTACGGTTACTGGAGATGATCTTTAAATCTATACCACAACACCCGTGCGCTTGTGGACGTGATCAAGTTTTTGGCGCCAGTTCTAGGGACCAAACTTGTGGAGATTGAGTCAGCCCTTAGAAATTAACTAAGTATTTTTGTCATTCTTTCTTTCTCTTTCTATTTTTTATTTGCATTGGTAGTTTTGTTGGTAATTTTATAGGATTTCTCCTTTATATGAGAAGTCCCTTTTTGTTTGAATTCAATCTAGAAATTGAAAGGACTTTCTGCTTTGGGAGGAAGAAATAAAGGGTAGAAGAGCAAAGACTAAATGCTCATATAGTTTCCTCGTCGATGGGAGGAATAGGAGGTTACCAATGGTGGTGACTCTGGGATTTTATTACCCCAGCAGTCTAGGGCATTTCCTCGAGCATCACTCGGCCAACCATAGAAGCAGACAATTTTGGGCTTAAGCCATCCCTTATATCCATAGGGCAGAGATCCCAGTTCTAAGGCACCTCACTAGAACATCCAAACTTTCACCCTCGGCCTTTTAGAGGTGTATGAGACATTAAAACCAAACAAAGTTTCTACATATAACATCCACTTGCGCCTATTTCCCTTTTCACTTAGGGATAAGGCGAGCGCGTGGCAACACACGTCGCCTCCAGGGTGCATCACAACATGGGACGAGCCTATGAAAGTTTTTCTTGCCAAGTTCCTTCCTTCGAGTAAGACGATAAGACTAAGGAATCAAACCACTACCATCTCTGAAAAGGAAGATAAGATGCTCGATGATGCCTGGGAGCGATTCAAGGACCTTTTACGATGATGACCTCACCATGATCTTCAAAGGTGGATGATCATGCAGATATTTTATAACAGAGTTACTCAGCCATTAAGATCTACCATTGATGTGGTAGCAGGAGCTACTCCTATGAACAAAACTAAAGATGAAGCATATAATCTTATAGAAGAGATGACTCTTGACAATTTCTAATGGTCGTTTGAGAGAAACTAATCCAAGCGGGTTGGAGTTAGGCTAGAATTAGATGTTATTTCTATACTCTCTTCTAAAGTTGATGCCATGTCTCAACAATTAGAGTGCTTTAATGTTAATTCTGTCAGTTCAGGTACACCTTCTACATCATGTGATATTGATAAGTGCTTTTATATTAGGACATTTTGTAGCACTTTTTCGAGAATTTATGTGCTTAATGTCATAATTTATGGTCCTTTTCTTGTTTTATGGCTGGGTATGGTTCTTGGATGACTTTTGTAGGATTTTAGACCATTTGGCCCAGTAATTGACCCCCATTTAAGTGCATATTGACCCTCCATGGAGATACCCCAAGCTCTATGCTTAGGGAGCATAGAGAAGGGCAGGAAGTTTCAGAGCCGGCCAGAACCGTGGTCAAACCGTGGTGCCCCCAATACACTGTGGTGAGCCTGTAACTGCTAAGCTCTTTATCTTCGTTCGTTGTGCGGTATGCTCCATTTGCTACTTAAAAGGGTGTCTTCCAGGGCTTGTAAAGAAGAGAATTCAGTAACCATAACCATCTCACTACTACTTTCACATCTCTCCCTTTTAGTTAGAGTTTAGTTCAATTTATTTTTGGAGCAAAAGGTGAATTTAAAGGGAGGAGCTTCACTCTTGGAGGCCTGGATATTGCTACATAATTGAAGGGCTGCCATGTTGTAAAATTTTTCTTCCGTCGAACTTATTCTTGAACTCTTGTTTTAGTTGAATTAGAAATATGGGTGAGCAGTTTTATTAAATCTAGGGATTTGTTAGGCAGAGTATTATAGTTGGATCATTTATCTTTACAATCTTGTGCTTACTTTATAATTCGAATGATTCACTTCTATCTTGAGATTGAAATGTTGTGAGTAAAATTTAGCCAATGTTAGGTAGTTGAATGAACTACTAAAAAGTGAAACTCGCTACGAGAACGCCTCGATAGAACTTGACTTATTGAAACTCGAGAGAGAATTTCTTATTAAGAGGAGACCTAGCATCCGTGAATCTTCAACCTAGACTAAATCAAAGACACTTGAGAGAGTGTTAGTTGAATTCGTTTAGGCAATTTAATTTATTTCAAAAGAAAGAAATAAAATTAACTCGATTACAATTCCCAGAATCATTCAATCCATGAAAAGTGCATGCTTAATTCTACGAATCCAACCCTTTACTTAGCGAATCAAATTCCAAGATGCTTTACTTTGATTGATTTGAAATTAGACAACTAGTTTATTTAAATCGACTAATTGAAAAGATTGATTGCATAGCAATTTCAACAAGACGCTAACTCGATAGCTTACTGTGGTCCCTGAGGACGATCTTTTAATCTATAGTACAACACTCGTGCACTTGCAGTCGTGACCAACTATTTTGTGCCTTTGCTAGGGACCAAACTTGTGGATATTAAGTTAGCCCTTTAAATTGACTAAGCATTTTTGTCATGCTTTCTTTCTCTTTATATTTTTATTTGCGTTGGTAGTTATGTTGGTAATTTTGCAAGATTTTTCCTTTATATGCGAAGTTCCTTTCCGTTTAAATTTGATCCAAAAATCGAAAGGAGTTTGCTCTCTATGTAACACCCCAAATGTACACAATTCACTGTTTGTGTTCTTATCAATTAACATCATCAATTAGCAGTGATATCCCAAATGATCGAGACGTTACCGCTGTCCAAAAAGGATAAGGCTTGACTTATAAATAATTAAACATAACCAAGCTGAATATCGTTACCACCACACGGCATTTGTAAAAGCAAACCATCAAACTAACATCAACAGTAACTAACGATCTTATAGTTTACATCAAAATATAGTAACTCTTAGTAAAGTATATAATTCTAACATCAAAATATCTCACAATACAGTGCTCAAAACATTTCAACACTAAAACGACACTATTCCTCTTAGACAATCCCACTCACTTATCTTCTCCAGCCAGAGGGTGATTCACTGAGCATTTTCCTAAAACAAAATATGAAAACATTTCAAACTGTGAGCCAAAGCTTAGTACATACATTTCTGTATTGTTAATAGCACACAGAAAAATTGGTTGGACCCGCATTTATTTCATTTTAATTTAAAATAGGGAATGAGATGAATATAAAACTGCATTGTCAATTATTATCTGATAGTGAACCCCTAGTAACTGTTACGATTTGAAGATAGGTGTACACCTGCCAAGCCGATCGGAGGACTTGGTCTGAAGTCACACGGGTAACTGAAGGGCAATGCTCTGTAATTGATAATGGATGACTCACTAGTTAGGTGATAAACCACTTATTAAACTAATTCATTTATGTACTTATCAAAACACTATAATTTTGATAAATATGTGCTGGTTTCTAAAGATACAACTAATGAACATACCTGGGACTTTTACTAAAATGTCACTGAGTATGATTATGCACAAAAGGAGAGGAAACGATAGATTAGTCGCTAATTCTGTACAAAAATATCGTTATAGGAATATATAGTTAGTAAATGTATTTGTTTTCATAGTTAATACTTTAGAAAAAGAAAAGGACGTAATAGGGGCCAAAGTAAATAACTCGTAACCAAATCTCCCGATCTCCATTTGAGACATAATTCCCAAATATAGAAAGCTTAAGAAGTCTTGACAAACTTTCAGTTATAGCACAAAACACGATTCTCACAATAGGGTTCCCAAAATGGGGCTACAACACAAGTGTGTCAGTTTTTGTCTAACCTTCGCAGTTCTAGTAAGATGGCCATAACTTTTCCCACAAACCTTGGATTGAGGCAATTCAAAAGGCATTTGAAAGATAACTCATTGATCTATCTACGCACCACAAATCATAATTTGTGGTAGGGTCAATCATTACCAGTTTAATGATAAATCTTGCCCTATTTTCTGTCATTTTCTAACCCCTACCGTTATTGCTTTATCCTCTCTTTTCACACAAATACTCATCAAAAATCACTCCTTAAAATCATGAAACAAAGCTTTGGTCCATCCCATCACCATAAAAAACCACCATACTCAATTTCACTTCATAATCATATACATGAAAGATTCATTTCTCAATCAAATATACGCAAATAACAAGCTTGCTATAAAAGGAAGGCTAAGCCTTGCATAATCATTAAAACCCTAATTTTTAGCCAACTTAGATCCAGCCTTAACTCATTCAAAATCTCACCAACATCACCATAATCATTTATGATGATAAAGATTGCCAAAATAAATACAAAACCACCCATAAACATCACTTAATGTTAAGCTTGCATGATCATGGATAACCTAAATCCTAGCATGCTCCAAACTTAATCAACAATTAAAAGCATCAAAACAACTCTTGTTTCCATCCAAAGAACATTATTAACCATCAAAACAACCAAAACAAGAATCAAAACCAAGATACAATCAACATCCACAAGAGTAAGCTTAGGGTTACTTACTTTGCTTAAAGAAAAGGGAGTATCTGAGAGGTTTGATGCTTGCGGGGATGTTTGTGATCTCTAGGGTGGCTAGAGGGGGTTATTCCAATGGTGGTTAGGTGGCCAAATAGTAGCTAGCAAAGGGGGGAGGGGGGAGTTGTGGGTATAGAGGAGAGAAGGGAGAAAGAGACAGATGTGTGTGGGTGTATGTGTTTTGCTTGGCTAGAAATGACTTGAAGTTTACTTGGCTAGGCTTTGTTCTCTCATAAAGTAGCTTTTTGCTAACCATGGTTAAGCTTAAATCATGGTAATTAGCTAGGTTCATAAGACAAGCTTGTTGGGCTTCACATTGGCCCGAAATAAGTTGGATTCGGGAATAAAATGCTTCGTAACGATAATGTTTTTGTGTAACTCAAAATTAAATTTTTGATAAAATCCAAATTGCTGAGTGAGACCCGAATAAATTTTTCCCCACCAACATGATTGAATACGATAATTAAATATAAGAAAATCTTTAACATGAGGTAATTAAATAAATAAACACAATTTAAGGCTGGGCTATTACAGCCTTACCCCCTTGAAGAGTTTTGTCCTCAAAACTTATGAACTTCATCATGTCATGCAAGATTACCTCAAATAAATGTGGCATCTTGGGAGGCATAGTTTGGCCAAAGCACCTGGACTAGTGGTATATGCTTGTTTCGCAACAGCTTACTGCTACAATATAGTATTTGGACTGGAGGTTCCTCATATACTAGATCTTCAGTGATTTCAAGAGGTTCAAATGCAATGTTGTGGACCGGATCTGGAATATACTTCCTGAGCTGAGAGATGTGAAACACGTTATGCATGTATTTTAGTT
>NCQV01087573.1:22508-35577 GCA_002740545.1 Lophocereus schottii
GATTANNCAGTTATACATTACGTAGACACCCTTAGTCTTAGTACATTGGGCAAATTATACCTCTTCAGAGGGAAACAATAGGAACTAATGACCCATGTGTTTTTAAACGGCATTGCATACATTTAGCAAGTGGGTGCGGCCCTTCCCCGGACCCTGCGTGAACGCGGGATGCTTGTGCACCGAGCTGCCCTTCATAAGTTTCGAGGACGAAACTTTTTAAGAGGGGAAGGCTGTAATAACCCGACTCTAACCCATATTTATTTACTTAAATCATATGTATTTATTTAATGAATCATATTTATTCATTTCATTTTTCATATTTATGGATTTAATCACTCATGGTTATTTGTTTAACCAAATCATGTTCATTAATTCAATTACCCTCAATTTATAAATTTACCGAATTACCTTATGTCATTTAAATTTATCACTTTCATTTATCATATTTACTCATCCCAATTGGGGGATATTTTATTTGGGTCCCATTTTGCAATTCAAGTTTCGTTGATTGTTAATTCAAATTTTGTTGATTAATTAAATATCAGGTGAATCGATCGGAGGCCTCGATAATTATGGTTTGAGAAATTATTATTATTATTATTATCATTATCATTATTATTATTATTATTATTGTTGTTGTTGTTATTATTATTATTATTATGATTGTTATTATTATTTTCATAACATTATAAAAATTTAGTTTTGAGTTACGCAAAAACATTATCGTTGCGAAGCGTTTTATTCCCGAACCTAACCTATTTCAGTCGGTTTAAATCCCCAACAAGTTATCTATTAATCTAACTAATCGTCATGGTTAAACTTAACCATGGTTAGCTTAAAAAGGTGGCTTTACTAGATAAAATTTCAGCCAAAGTGAGTTGATTAGGCCAAACACACACAACTCAAACTAAGCTCACTTTCTCTCTCCTCTCTCACCTCTCTCACGGCAACAGCAGCTGGTTAGCACTATTTGGGCTGTTTCTGATCACTTTTTGGCCAGCTAAAGTGTTTTCCGACTCCCCCCTAACATCCTAGTACCTCTAGCTACCATCCACCATCATCAAAACCATTAAACCCCATCTCCCTCTCTACTTATTTGTAATCAAAGTGAGTAATCTTGAAACTTGATCTTGTTGGTTTTCAGTTTTATTTTAGGTTCGATTCTTGTTTTGATGCTTGTGATCATTGATCATGATGTTTTGATAAGAAATTAGAGTTATTTTGGTGCTGATCATGGTGAAGTTGAGCTTGATTCATGCTAGGATTTAGCGATAATCATGTTCATGCAAGCTTGAGTTCATACCAAGTTTATGGATTGATTTGTATTTGATTTTGTAATATTTAGTTATATTGATGATTATGATGATGTTTTGGTGATTTGGAATGATTACAAGTGAGGATTTGTGAGAAAAGATAGGGGAAACCCAAAACAGTGAGGGCTGAAAATTTAGAAAAACAGGGCAGAGTTCGGGATGAAACTAGTAATGGTCGGCCTATGGGTAAATTATGATTTTGGTCGGGTAGATATTTTAGTGTATTAGCTTTCAAATGGCTTGTGAATTGCCTTAATCCGAGGTCTGGGAAAATGTTGTGGTCATTTTGCGAAACTGTGCAGAATGGGACCAAAACTGATACACTTATGTTTTAGCCCTATTTTGGAAACCCTATTGTGGGAATCATGTTTTGTGTTGCAAATGAACATTTTTCCAGACTTCTTTATCTTTTCATATTGGGGTTTAGGTCTCCATTTGGGGTCTGAGGTGAAAGTTATGAATTTTTGAAGTGAACTGGCGTGCCTTGATGTAAATTGGGTTGTTATTGCAATTTCTGTATAGCGTATACTTAGAGAAAACTTCTAAAACTTTTATTGTAGATTGTCCATATTATTTTCAAACTTCCCATAAAATCTCATGAAGTTTGGTTGAGTATTTTGAGTTTGGTGATTTTTAGAAGCATTTTAAGTGATTGTGTAAAGAGCAATAATAAAGATTAAGTGAGATTGATCATGTGCTGATTTTGTGTATTTTGGGCCAAGTGACGTCATTTAAAGGGGAAATGAAAATTGATGGACTTTCATGGAGCTTTTAGCTTGAATAATAAGAAAGAAGAAGACAAATATACAATTTGAAAGCTTGTTTATGAGCTTTGAATCAGTTATGAATTTTACCCGGAAAATACCAAGCTTAGTGAGCCTAATAGCTTATATTGAGTTCAATGACTCATTTACAGTGGAATTCTATATCTGATGGAGCTTTGTATGAAATATGAGAAGTGGGGAGAGTTGTGACTTAGAAATCATATTTCTCAGACCAAGTTATTATAGTTTATGCTATTTTGAACCAATATATATATCCCTCTTGGCCTCAAACTTCTATTACTTACTCAGTTCAGAATGTATCAAATGTATTTATCAAGCCAATCTAGTGTACTCGCTATTATCTTGAACCAAGTTATACATCAGCAAGCCTTAAAACCATATTAGTAACCTATTTCAGAAAAGGCCAAAGCCACTCTCTCAATTGTCACTATCAAGGCCTTTTCCTTTGCAATCTCATTTATCTCATTGTGGACTATTTTACTTTCATTTACTTTATATCAGATTTAATTACTTTTATTAATTATTTATACCATTTAATTACTCAACTTCTATTATGCATACTTTTACTTACTCAGTTATGCGAGTAAGGATCATTTATTAACTACACATACCTACAATGATATTTATGAAACAGAGTTGAGGCCTAGTTATTGTTCCCCATTATGCGTAAGTGTTATCAAGTCTGAACATATTTATCATGTCAGATGACATTTATGAAACAGCTAACTTGTATCAAGTTAGATGACATTTTTAAAGACTTAAGGTACGTCCATTACTTGTATCTTTAGAAAGCAGAACATATTTATCAAGATACAACTCTTAATGAGTTTATCAATGAATCAAATTATACAGTGATTTGTCATTTAACTTGTGACCCGTCAGTTATCATCTATAAGGTGTCAGCCCATCATATACCCACGCGGCTTCAGGCCAACTCTTGATCGAATTGGCAGGTGTACACCTATATATAGATCATATCATTGCAAGGGGTTCATATCCAGATAATAATGAGCAATTCAGTTTCATATTACTCTCTCATTTTCATTGTTATTACAAACTAAATGAACTGCAAAAGCGGGTACCCATCAACAGTGTTTCTATACTCATTTTACAATACAAGAATGCATGTACTGAGTTTTTGCTCGCATTTTCGAATTGTTTTCATGTTTTCCATTTTAGGTGATGAAGTATCACATGTTTCTCCATTTAGAAAACCCTTTTGGAAGTCAACAGATACTTACAGTGGATTCGACATAGCATGAATGTTGGAATCGACCTCAGGGTCAAGTTAGCACACTTGTGTAGTGTGGAGTGCAAAGTGGCACATCGTATAATTAAGTCGATGGTGTTGAAGCTGAACTATTATCGACTTTGGTCTTGAAGTATTTTAGTTAATAGATTTTGTAATTGTAAACAAGATTTACAAGATTAAGTGGTTTCAATGAGCCTTGTCCTTATCAGGACGGCGGCAGCGCCTTCTATTATTAAGTCTTCCACTGTAGATTTTCGTAAATCATGTCATTAGCATTTTAGGGGCATTACACATGTCCTCTAGAATTTAATTCACTCTTTCAATTTGCCCATCTATCTCAAGGTGGTAACAGCTGCTAAAGTTCAATTTGGTCCCAAAGGTTGTCTGAAGTGCTGCCAAAAACGGGCCTAGAATCTTTGGTTTTTATTTGATGCTATCTCCAAGGGAATCCCATGCAGGCGGACTATCTCCGTAACATAGAGTTGGGCTATTCAATTCCCTAAGTATTTCTGATTGGCAGAAAATGGGCCGACTTAGTGAGTCAATCAACTATGACCCAGATAGCATTCTTCTTCGAGGCAGAAATGGGTAAACCCATAATGAAGTCCATTAAGATTGAATCCCACTTCCAAGTGGGAATTTTTAAGGGCTGCAGTTCACCTACGAGATGCTGATGCTTTGCTTTAACCTTCTAGAAGGTTAAACACCTGTCCACGTATTCTGCAACCTCCTCCTTCATATTATTTCACCAAAAGTATTGTCTTAAGTCTTTGTACATCTTTGTGCCTCCTGGATGCACCGAGCAGCGAGTATTGTGAGCCTCCTCTAGGATCTGTTTCCTTAATTCCTCATTTTGGGGTACACATATGTGATTTTAGAATCATAGGGTCCCGTTCTCTTGTACTACAAACCCAGGAGACTTCCCTTTCTCTAAATTTTACTTTATTCTTGGAGTTCAGGATCACTTTCCTAGTTCACTCAAATTTCCTCCACTATGGAAGGCTATAAGGTAAGTGTTGATAATTGAACATTTGTTTGCCCATGGGACACTAGTTGAATTCCCAAGTTATCAAGCTCTCTCAAGAGACTCAATTGAGTAATCACCACAGTATTTGAGCTATGTTGCGCTTTCCTACTCAGGGCATCCGCTATAACATTTACTCTTCCTAGATGATATTGAATTTGGAAATCATAATCCTTCAGCAACTCAAGCCAATGCCATTGTCTCAAATTGAGCTCCTTCTGGGTGAAGATATACTTTAAGACTTTGATGGTCAGTATAGAACTCGCATGGAACCTCATATAAGTAATGTCTTTAAAGTTTTAATACAAAGACCACGGCTGCTAACTCTAGGTCATGGGTAGGGTAATTTTTCTCATAAGGTTTGAGCTGTCGAGAGACATAAGCTACTACTTTGTCGTCCTGTATCATAACACAGCCTAATCCATTCTTTGAAGCATCACTATAGATGGTATATTCCTTTCCTTCCACTATGCAGCGTTAGGATTGAGGCGGTAGTTAATCGATGTCTTAAGGCTCTTTTACACTTCTCTGTCCACTCAAATTTATTCGCTTTCTTCAACAGATTGGTTAGGGGTAAAGCTATTTTTGAAAAGTCCTTAACGAACCTTCAATAACAGCCTGCTAAACCCAGGAAGCTTCTAATCTCGGTGACATTGGCAGGCCTTGACCATTCCATAATTGTCTTCACCTTCTGGGGGTTAACTTTAATTCCTTCTTTTGTAACCACATGATCTAAGAATGCCACTTCTTCCAACCGAAATTCACACTTCATTAATTTGCTATAAAGTTCATGCTCCCTCAGGGTTTATAACACCATCCTCAAATGATCAGCATGTTCCTCCCTGTCTTTAAAATAGATAAGGATGTTATCTATGAACATCACTACAAACTTGTCTAGATAGGGTTTGAAGACCCTGTTCATAAGATCTATAAAAGCTGCGGGGCATTGATGAGGCTAAATGGCCTCACTATAAACTTATAGTGACCATAGCTGGTCCTAAACGCAGTCTTAAGGATGTCTTCAGGGTTAATCCTAAGTTGATGGTACCCTAACCTCAAATCAATCTTAAAGAAGACTCCTACTCCCTGCAGTTGGTCAAACAAGTCATCTATTCGCAATAAAAGGCACTTGCGTTTGATGGTGATCTTGTTCAACTCCCTGTAGTCAATATATAGCCTTAAGGTTCCATCCTTTTATTTTACGAATAACACCGGAGCATGGTGAGACACTTGGGCTGATAAATCTCTTTTATAACAGCATATCTAACTAAATCTTCAGCTCCTTGAGCTCAGTTGGGGCCATATGATATGGGACTTTAGAGATAGGTTGGGCACCAAGGATTAATTCAATTCCAAAATCAATTTCCCTCTGCAGGGGTAGTCTTGGTAACTCTTCAGGAAAAACATCTTCACATTCATAAACTATAGGAATATTTCCTGCTTTCTTTTCTTTTGTTTAGGTGTCAATAGCATAACTCCAATATCCAATACACCCCTGACACAACAGCTTGCTTGCTTTCATAGCAGAAATCAAGGGACAAGATTTTTCCTCTCTCTACTTATAGAAACATACTTCTCTTCCTTTTTCATCCTTTAAAATAACCTTCAGATCTTCACAGTCAATCTTAGCTCCATAAGTGTGCAACCAATTCATTCCCAAAATGACATCAAAATTAAACAAATCAAATTGAATCAAATACAAAGGAAAGGTGGTTCCACCAATGGTAATGGGAACAAGTTTATAAAAGATGGGGCACTTAGTCACAGAATCATTGGGTAGCTTGATCCTATAGTTGGTTTCCATCCTCCTACCCTCCAGGTTTAATTACATGGTAGATCGGGTGGATATAAATGAACGAATAGCACCTGAATCAGATAATACATGAAATGGCTTCGAATTTAAAACGAGAGTTGAGGTTATTATTGTACCAGAGGTGTCAGCTTCCTTCTTGCCCACTACATATGCTCGTCCTACCAGTGCATGCCTTGATGGTGGGGCCCCTTGGCAAGGTGGGGCCAAGGGTTTTACTGCACCCTTATCCACCGCTCTCAGTCATCTTGGGCAGATAGCAATGAGGTACCCCAGGCTTCCACATCAAATGTATTTGTTGGTTCCTACTTGGCACTCAGGGTTGGTGTGATTTGTTCTTCCATATTTTTCACAGGGCTCTACTAAGCCTGCAGAATGGGTCTTGGGAGGAGCAAGAGAAGGTTTCCTTTGGTTCATGCTCTTACTCAGAGTTCCTCGCTCAATTGCTTTTTATTTTTAGTTGATCAGGTTTAGGTCCCTTAACTCTGCTTTCACTCGCTCCACTTCAGCAGCTCGCTCATATAACTCTTGGCAAGTCAAGATTGGTTGCCCAACTAATCGATTTTGAATATAAAAGGCCAAACCCTCCTCAAACCTCCTCATCTTTAACCTTTTAGATGACAACAATTCAGGGATAAATTTGGATAATTCTATACGCTTACTGGCATACTGCATCACAATCATGCTGCTACCCATCTTCGGATCCATAAACTCTTTCTCCTTCTTTTCTTTGGACCACAACTGGGCAAAATTTTGCCCTCAGCACACTTAAGAATTTACTCCAGGTGAATGCAGGCCCTATAAGCTTATCCTTAACAGTATCCTACCAAATATCAGCTTCACTAGTTAAATAATACGTCTCAATATTTATTTTCTTTTCTTCTACCACTTCCACCACTGTAAAGATTTTCTCCATTCCCCTTACCCATTCCTCCAATACTACTGGATCATAATTTCCATCATACACTTTAGGCTTGCGTTGTGCTACCCTTTCTGCTAATTTATCATCTTTAGAGGGATTTCAGTAGGTACATGGGAATCCGCTTCATCAGTTAAGCTACTAAGGCTGGCTAATAGTTCGAGTCCCCAATGTTGTTAGCAAACTCAGGGGAAATTGCTGGCATTTAGGCAAAATTTGGTGGCGCATGATGTGAGGCTTGTTCACCCGATCCCTGGCCATGATCCAAGTTAACTTCTATATGAATATCTGCATTGTTTTGTACTAACTCAGACATTTTGATCATACATTAAACGAAATAATTCAATCACTGAAATACCCAAACTTATAAAATAAGAATGCCTAATAAATACATTTAATATGGCTCAAATATTATTTAAAATAGAACCCAAAGCTTCATTATATCATTTCATAACTACTTATTTACATATATAGCAGTCTACTTATATACCTGATCAAGAAAATATAACACAACTAGCTGATTATGTAAGATCAGCCCTGGCTCCTACAAAACACTAACTAGCCCTCAGTCCCTAAGTCCGTCACCTGCCCAAAAAGAAACAAACCATGTCATCACAGTCAGAAGGATTTGACTAACTATATACAATGTCATATGATACACAAAATGCAACTATCCAATCCGACCATACTGTATACATGCGGGGCTCAAAATGTAACCTACTCAAGTTAACACCTGAAAAAAAAACCTAACAATCTCTAAACGGATCGGAATTTGGGTCGAACTCATCCTCTGGCTCCTCACCTAAGTCGACGTTGCTGTTCGATGCTCCAAACTCTACCTTGTCAATCTCCTGATTAACCTGCTGCTCTTCCACATCCTCTTCGACCTCCTGATCCATCTATTGCTCCTCTACTACCTCACCGATCTCCTGATCCTCCTTTGGATTATCCTCTTCCTCTAGATGGCCCTCAAAATCCTCCATGGGTTCATCATCAGAACAAACTACCATGGCCTCCGGTGTATCGGGGAGACCCACCACCACATGAGCTTCCCCAGGACTGTCGAGCATCTGTGGAGTACCTAGTACGGGCGGCAATGGTGGTCCTTGTGTTGGTATGGGTGGTGTAGGCAGGGGATGTGCCTGGTGTAAAGAAAAGACATGTTGAAGAGTCTCCATGGTAATCCCCCTCTGTTCAAACTCCACACGCAACATCAACTCCGAGGTGATAGTTGCCCAAGCCCCCTAGACCTGAAACCTAGGTCCGTCCCAACCTAGGTTCCCTGTCATCATGAAATAATGAGAACAGAGCCTGAACTCTACCCACGGATCAACCATGGGTAAGGACCATAACAATCTATTTGAACGGACTATGATATTGTAAAACTCGAAGAAAGGGTCCTACACATTAGCTATCATGCTAGCGTGCAATAGTGAAATATGAGCGACCAAAGATGTACCAGGCATCATGTGGACTATGTAGGGATCCATCTAGCAAGGAAAATACAAATGAGGGGCATATAGAAGATAAGCAACATGCATTTCTAATATCATAAATCTCTAATAGTATATGACATTCCTGACTAATAACCCTTCCCACCCTCCTATATCTAATCTTTATATTCCGTATCGCATTAGGAAATCAAAACCTAACTCTGATACCAAATCTGTAACACCCCAAATGTCCATAATTCACCATTTGCGTTCTAATGAATTAACATCATCAATTAGTAGTGATATCCGAAATGATTGAGGCGTTACCACTGTTCAAAAAGGACAAGGCCTGACTTAAAAATAACTAAACATAGCCAAGCTGAACATCACCACCAGACGGCATTTGTAAAAGCAAACCATCAAACCAACATCATTAGTAACTAACGATCCCATAGTTTACATTAAAATATAGTAGCTCTTAGCAGAGTATATAGTTCTAACATCAAAATATCTCATAATATAGTGCTCAAAACATTTCAGCACTAAAACATGACTAATCCTTTTAGATATTCCTGCTCACTTATCTTCGCCACTTGGCCTGCTAGGCGGAGCGCGATTCACTGAGCATAACCCTAAATGCTAGCGCGCTTCAAAAGTAATCAACAATTAAAAGCATCAAAATAACTCTTGTTTTCATCCAAAGAACATGATCAACCATCAAAACAACCAAAACAAGAATCAAAACCAAAATACAATTAACATTTAGGGTTACTTACTTTGCTTGAAGAAAAGGGAGTATATGAGAGGTTTATGCTTGTGGGGATGTTGGTTGCGGCTAGGGTGGCTAGAGTGGGTTGTTGTGGTGGTGGTTGGGTGGCTAAATAGCACCTAGCAAAAAGGTGATGGGGGAGCTGCGGGTATGGATGAGAGAAAGGAACAAGAGAGATGTGTGTAAGTGTATATGTTTTGCTTAGCTAGAAATGGCTTGGAGTTTACTTAGCTAGGCTTTGCTCTCTCATAAAGTGGCTTTTTGCTAACCATGGTTAAACTTAAATCATGGTAATTAGCTAGGTTCATAAGACAAGGCTGTAACACTTCACATTAGCCCGAAATAAGTTAGGTTCAAGAATAAAACGCTTCCTAACGATAACGTTTTTGCATAACTCAAAATTAAATTTTTGTAATGTTACAGAAACAAAATAAATTACTTAGACTAAACTTATTTGGCCTACTTTCAATTCTTACAAAGTATTCTTAATGATTAAATAAATAAATAAAACCCGAATTGCCAAGTGAGGGCCCAAATAAATTTTCTCCCATCGGGATGATTAAATGCGATAATTAAATATTACAAAATCTTTAATATGAGGTCATTAAATCAACGAACACGATTTAGGGTTGGGGTATTACACTCTAGGAGGAAGAAATTAAGGGTAGAAGCGCAAAGACTAAATGCTCATGTAGTTTCTTCATCGATGGCAGGAATAGGAGATTACCAAGGGCACTCCAGCATTTTGTTACCCTGACAGTCCAAGGCATTTCCTTAAGCATCGCTCGGCCAACCATAGAAGTGAATAATTTTGGGTTCAAACCAGCCCTTATATCAATGGTGCAGCAATCCTAGTTCGGAGGCATCCCATTAGAAGATCCAAGCTCACACCTCCCGGCCTTTTTAGAGGTGCATGACACATTAAAACTCAACGGACTTTCTACAGATGCCATCAGCTGATGCCCATTTCCCTTTTCACTTAGGGATAAGGCGAGGGCATGGCTTCACTCGTTGCCTACATGATGCATCATAACATAGGATGAGCTTGGGAAAGCTTTTCTTGCCAAGCTCCTTCCTCTGAGTAAGATGGCAAGCTTGAGGAATCAAATCACTGCCATCTCTCAAAAGGAAGATGAGATGCTCCACGAAGCCTAGGAGCGATTCAAGGACCTTTTCCGATTATGCCCTCACCATGGTCTTCAAAGGTGGATGATTGTGTGGATATTTTATAATAGAGTCACTCAGCCATTAAGATTTTCTATTGATGTGGTAGTAGGAGCTACTCTTATGAACAAAATTGAAGATAAAGCATATGACAATCTTATAGAAGGGACAACTCTTGACAATTTCTAATGGTCGTCTAAGAGAACCCAATGCAAGCGAGTTGGAGATAAGATGGAATTAGATGTTATTTTTATACCCTCTTCTAAAGTTGATGCTATGTCTCAAAAATTAGAGTGCTTTAATGTTAATTTTATCAATTCAAGCACACCTTAGTCATCATGTGATATTGATAATTGCCTTTATAGAGGACATTTTGTGGCACATTTTCGAGAATTTATGGGCTTAATGTCATATTTTTGCTCCTATCCTTGTTTTATGCTTGGGTATGGTTCTTGGATTATTTTCGCATTATTTTAGACCATTTGACCCAGGCTTTTACCCCTATTTGAGTGCATATTGCCCACCACAAAGGTACCCTAAGCCCTATGCCTGTGGAGCATGAGAAGGGTAGAAAAATTTAGAACCTACAAGAACTATGGTCAGACCGTGGCGTCCTCCATAGACCATAGTGAGCCTGTAGCTACTAAGCTCTTCATCTTCCTTCGCTGTGCAACTGAGGATGCTGCATTTACTGCTTAAAAGGGCATGTTACAAGGCTTATAAAGAAGAGAATATAGCAACCATAACCATCTCACTACTACTCTCACATCTCTCTCTTTTAGTTAGAGTTTAGTTTAGTTTGTTTTTGAAGCAATAGTTGAATTTAAAGGAAGAAGCTTTGCTTTTGGATGCTTGAATATTATTGCACAATTAAAGGGCTACCATTGTTGTAAAATTTTCATTCCTTTGAACTTATTCTTGAACTCTTCTTTTAGTTAAATTAGAAATATGGGTGAGCAGTTTTATTTAATCTAGGGATTTGTTAGCCATGGTATTGTACTTGATGCTTTATCTTTACAATCTTGTGCTTATTTTATGATTGCAATGATTTAATTCTATCTTGAGATTGAAATGTTGTGACTAGAATTTGGTCAATTTTGTATACTTATGTTAGGTAGCTGAATGAAGTAGTGAAAAGTAAAACTCACTACTAGAACGCCTAGATAGGACTTGACTCATTGAAACACAAGAGAGAATTTCTTGTTAAGAGGAGACTTAGCATTCATGAATCTTCAACCTAGTCTAAATCAAAGACACTTGAGAGAGCATTACTTAAATTTGTTTAGGTAATTGAATTTATTTCGAAAGAAAGATTTAAATTTAACTCGATTGCAATTCCTAGAATCATTCAATCCGTGAAAAGTTAGTGCTTAATTATATGATCCATCCCTTTACTTAGCGAATCAAATTCCTAGATGCTTATCCATCCCTTTACTTAGCGAATCAAATTCCTAGATGCTTACTTTGATTGATTTCTAATTAGATAACTAGTTTATTCAAATCGACCAATTGAAAAGATTGATCACTTAGCAATTTCAATAGGATGTTAACTCGATAAATTACATTGGTCCCTGAGGACAATCTTGTAATCTATATTACAATGCCCATGTGCTTGCGGACGTGATCTAGTTTTTAGCACCATTGCCAGGGACCAACCTTGTGGATATAAAGATAGCCCTTACGAATTAACTAAGCATTTTTGTCATTATTTCTTTCTCATTATATTTTTTATTTACGCTGGTAGTTTTGTTGGTATTTTTGCAGGATTTCTGATCGAGATCAGGGCACCAAGGAGCCCAATGAGCCTAGAGGGTCAGACCAGGGAGGCCTCAGCCCTGATCAAGTAAAGTAACTTGTGGCCTTGGTAAGGGATCCCATAGTTTAGTCAGTTCCAAGCAGCTCCAGTTAATCCAGTGCATGGCCTGTGTTTGTGAACTTGGTTAGTCATGATCAAGTCTATAGGGGTTCCTACTAACCCCCATCCTTATCAGTTTAGTCTTCCCTTAGGCCAATAAGATGGAGTTCATTCATTTTGGAGCACTTCAGGTCGAATTTTCAGCAACAAAAGTCAGACAGTGCATCCTAGACTGAAATCTAGAACAGTCCAATTTGGTGGGAAATTAAAAGACCCCTTTTGCTTGATGTTGGCACGTGATCTTTGACCTTGAAAAAAGGTCAACATATTTATCAAGTCAGCCTACAACAGGTGGTGTTTAGCTCCCCCAAGGGCTGCTTTTAACCAGCCTAAAAAGGAATGAAAACACCCTTTTACCCGGGTGCTGTACTATGCTGCCAACACCACTATTAGCTCTCTAATCCTTACTGCAAGTTGCAAACCAGTGCATTTAAGGCCTATTTTGAAAGTTGCCTATTTTAAAAGCTTAAACTCAGCCATTTATGCTAATGACCTCGATACCTCATCAGATTAGCTTGAATGACTCCTTTAGGTGTCACTTTTCTACTGGCTGTATTGTTAATCAATGTTCCCTTGCCTAGGCTTATATAATTAGCTGATGTACTTCTTGTTTCAGCTTCTAGCCATTGTAATTGTTAGAGAGAAGGTTGTATATAAGCCTCTCTCATTATGTATGAAGGCACAT
>NCQV01087573.1:52511-69558 GCA_002740545.1 Lophocereus schottii
AATTTTGGGGTCAAACCAACCCTTATATCAATGGTGCAACAATCCCAGTTCGGAGGCTCCCCATTAGAAGATACAAACTTATACCTCTTGGCCCTTTTCGAGGTGTGTGACACATTCAAACTCAACGGAGTTTCTACCAATGTCATCCGCTTGCGCCTGTTTCCCTTTTCACTTAGGGATAAGGTGAGGGCGTGACTTAACTAATCGCCTCCAGGATACATCACGACGTGGGACGAGCTTACAAAAGTTTTTCTTTCCAAGTTCCTTCCTCTGAGTTAGACTGCAAACCTGAGGAATCAAATCACTGCCATCTGCCAAAAGGAAGATGACATGCTCTATAAATCCTTGGAGAGATTCAAGGACCTTTTACTATTATGCTCTCACGATGGTCTTTAAATGCGGATGATCATGCAGACATTTTATAATGAAGTCACTCAGCCATTAAGATCTACTATTAATGTCGTAGCAGGAGGTACTCTTATGAACAAAACTGAAGATGAAGCATACAAGCTTACGAAAGAGATAACTCTTGACAATTTCTAATGGTTGTCTTAGAGAACCCAACCCAAGCGGGTTGGAGGTAAACTGGAATTAGATGTTATTTCTATATTCACTTCTAAAGTTGATGCTATGTCCCAAAAATTAGAACACTTTAACGTTAATTCTATCAGTTCAAGTACACCTTCCCCATCATGTGATATTGATAAGTGCTTTTATATTAGGACGTTTTGTAGCACTTTTTCAAGAATTTATGGGCTTAATGTCATAATTATGCTCTTATTTTTGTTTTATGCTCGGGTGTGGTTCATGGATGATTTTTGTAGGATTTTAGACCATTTGACCCATCAATTGACCCCCATTTGAGTGCATATTGACTTACCACGAAGATACCCCAAGCCTTATGCCCGTGGAGCATGAGAAGGGTAAAAACTTTAGGAACCAGCAAGAACCACCGTTAGACCGTGGTGAGCCTGTAACTGCTAACCTCTTTATCTTCCTTCGTTGTGCGGCTGAGGATGCTCAGTTTACTGCTTAAAAGAGCATGTTCCAAGGCTTATAAAGAAGAGAATTCAGCAACTGCAACCATCTCACTACTACTCTCACATCTCTTTCTTTTAGTTAGAGTTTAGTTTAGTTCATTTTTGAAGCAACGGTGAATTTAAAGGGAGAAACTTTGCTCTTGGAGGCTTAAATAATGTTGCACAATTGAAGGGCTGCCATTGTTGTAAAATTTTCCTTCCTTTCAACTTACTCTTGAACTCTTTTTTTAGTTGAATTAGAAATATGAGTGATCAGTTTTACTTAATCCAAAGATTTGTTAGCCATGTCATTGTAGCTGGATCCTTTATCTTTACAATCTTGTGCTTATTTCATAATTGGAATGATTTACTTCTATCATGAGATTGAAATTTTGTGTGTACAATTCAGCCAATTTTGCTTGCTCATGTTAGGTAGTTGAATGAAATACTAAAAAGTGAAACTCGCTACTAGAACGCCTCGATGGAACTTGACTTATTGAAACTTGAGGGAGAATTTTTTGTTAGAAGAAGACTTAGCATTCATGAATCTTCCATGTAGACCAAATTAGAGACACTTGAGAGAGTGTTAGTTGAATTCATTCAGGCAATTTATTTATTTCAAAAGAAAGAATTAAATTTAACTCGATTGTAATTCCTGGAATTGTTCAATCCATGAAAAGTGCATGCTTAATTCTATGATCCAACCCCTTACTTAACGAGTCAAACTCCCAGATGCTTTACTTTGATTGATTTCAAATTAGATAACTAGTTTATTTAAATCGATTTATTAAAAAGATTGATCGCTTAGCAATTTCAATAGGATGTTAACTCGATACATTACTGTGGTCCCTAAAGACGATCTTTTAATCTATACTACAATGCCCGCGTGCTTACGGATGTGATCAAGTTTTTGGCGCTGTTGCCAGGGACAAAACTTGTGGATATTGACTTACCCCTTTGAAATTGACTAAGCATTTTTGTCATTCTTTCTTTCTCTTTATATTTTTTATTTATGTTGCTAGTTCTGTTCGCGATTTTGCAGGATTTCTCCTTTATGTGCGGAGTCCCTTTCTATTTGAATTCGATCTAGAAATCGAAGGGACTTTTCACTCTAGCAGGAAGAAATTAAGGGCAGAAGAGTAAAGAACAAATGCTCATGCAGTTTCTTCATCGATAGTAGGAATAGGAGGTCACCAAAGAAGCACACTTCAAGATTTTGCTACCATGGGAGTCCAAGGCATTTCCTAGAGCATCACTCGGCCAACCATAGAAGTGGACAATTTTGGGTTCAAACCAGCCCTTAAATCAATGGTCCAAGAATCCCAGTTCGAAGGTACCCCATTAGAAGATCCAAACTGATACCTCTTGGCCTTTTTAGAGATGTATGACACATTAAAACTCAACAGAGTTTCTACAGATGCCATCCGCTTATGCCTGTTTCCCTTTTAACTTAGGCATAAGGCGCGGGCATGGCTTCACTCGTTGCCACCAGGATGCATCACGACATGGGACGAGCCTACGAAAATTTGTCTTGCCAAGTTATTTCCTCCGAGTAAGATAGCAAGCCTAAGGAATCAAATCACTACCATCTCTCAAAAGGAAGATAAGATGCTCTATGAAGCCTCGGAGCGATTCAAGGACCTTTTACGATTATGCCCTCACCATGGTCTTGAAAGGTAGATGATCGTGCAGACATTTTATAATGGAGCCACTTAGCCATTAAGTTCTACTATTGATGTGGTAGCAGGAGGTACTTTTATGAACGAAACTAAAGATGAAGCGTACAATCTTATAGCAGAGATGACTCTTGGCAGTTTCCAATGGTCGTCTGAGAGAACCCAACCCAGGCGAGTTTGAGTCAAGCTGGAATTAGATGTTATTTCTATAATCTCTTCTAAAGTTGATGCTATGTCTAAAAATTAGAATGCTTTAATGTGAATTTTGTCAGTTCAAGTACACCTTCCCCATTATGTGATATTGATAAGTGCTTTTATATTGGGAGGTTTTGTAGCACTTTTTCGAGAACTTATGGGCTTAATGTCATAATTCATGCCCTTATTCTCGTTTTATGCTTGGGTATGGTTCTTGGATGATTTTTGCCAGATTATAGACCATTTGACCCAAAAATTGACCCCATTTGAGTGCATATTGACCCACCACGGAGGTGCCCCAAGCCCTATACCTGTAGAGTATGAGAAGGGTAGAAAGTTTCAAAACCAGCCAGAACCACCGTAATGTCATAATTTATGCTTCTGTTCTCATTCTTAGGACGTTTTGTAGCACTTTTTTGAGAATTTATGGGCTTCATGTCATAATTTATGCTCCTATTCTTGTTTTATGCTTGGATATGGTTCTTGGATTATTTTTGCAGGGTTTTAGACCATTTGACCCAGCAATTGCCCCCTATTTAAGTGCATACTGACCCACCATGGAGGTACCCCAAGCCCTATGCCCGTGGAGCATGAGAAGGGTAGAAAATTTCAGAACCCGCTAGAACCACGGTCTTACCGTGGTGAGCCTGTAACTGCTAACCTCTACATCTTCCTTCGTTATCCAGCTAAGGATGCTCTGTTTGCTGCTTAAAAGGGCACGCTCCAAGACTTATATAGAAGGGAATTTAGCAACCATAACCATCTCACTATTAATCTGACATCTCTCTCTTTTAGTTAGAGTTTAGTTCTATTTATTTTTGGAGCAAAAGGTGAATTTCAACTCTTTTTCTGTTCATTTGGTTTTGAAAGAGGATGTATTTTGTTATTAAAATGTCTTCGTTAAAGGAGAGTGTTGCATAAGCTCATTGGAAGCATTTAGCTCTTAGTCTATGACTTCTAGCTCCACATTTCCAAAATATTCATTCCCCTTTTACCTTTAGCCATGGCCCCGTTACAACCTTATGAGGTCCTCCTGATTGTCTAATGTGTATTGCATAGTAATGATGGCGAATTAGAGAGTCTTAACAAACTTATAGTAGATTTGAGTCTCTGGAATGAGAATTGAGGGAATATTCCTACATTTTCAAACACGTGTGATGAGTGCCACATGACTATAGTAAGGTTTTACCAACATTACTAGCTCCATTTGTTTCCTATGTCGATGTGATTGTATTTGATGATTTTGGGGGACGTTGATTCAAACTTGACATTGTCGTCTGTTAAACAGTTTTGAAGACTTCATTTTCTAGTCTATTTGTTAAATGATTTTTTGCATTTTTAGGCTAACTTTGGATCAGCTTTGCTAGTGAGATGCTATTAATGTCTATCCTAAGGAGGTTGCAAATACTTTTTGGTCTTAGTGTTGCTTAGGGACAAGCAACGATTCAAGCATAGGCAGTGTTTTTATATGCTTCATTTTTAGGACATTTTGGAGAACTTTTATAGAAATTTATGGGCTAATGTTATAACTCATGCTCCTATTCTCGTTTTATGCTTGGGTATGGTTCTTGAATGATTTTTACAGGATTTTTGGCCATTTGACCCAACAATTGACCCCCATTTGGGTGCATATTGACCCACCACAGAGGTACCTCAAGCTCTATGCCTGTGGAGCAACAAAAGAGCAGTAAATTTCGGAACCATCCAAAACCACAGTCAGACCATGGTGAGCCTGTAACTACTAACCTCTTCATCTTCCATCGTTGCACAGCTAAGGATGCTCCGTTTGCTGCTTAAAAGGGCGTGTTCCAAGGTTTATAAAGAAGAGAAAGTCAGCAACCATAACCATCTCACTACTACTCTCACATCTCTCTCTTTTAGTTAGAGTTTAGTTTAGTTTATTTTTGGAGCAAAAGGCAAATTTGAAGGGAGAAGCTTTGCCCTTGGAGGCTTGAAGATTGTTGCACAATTGAAAGGCTGCTACTGTTGTAAAATTTTCCTTCCTTTGAGCTTATTCTTGAACTCTTGTTTTAGTTGAGTTAGAAATATAAGTGAGTAGTTTTATTTAATTTAGGGATTTGTTAGTCATAGTATTGAAGTTGGATCCTTTATCTTTATAATCTTGTGCTTATTTCATGATTGGAATGATTTACTTCTATCTTGAGATTGAAATGTTGTCAGTCAAATTTGGCCAATTTTGCTTGGTTATGTTAGGGAGTTGAATAAAGTTACTGAAAAGTGAAACTCGCTACTAGAACGCCTGGATAGAACTTGACTTAGTGAAACTTGAGAGAGAATTGCTTGTTAAGAGGAGACTTAGCATTCATGAATCTTCAACCTAGACTAAATCAAAGATACTTGAGAGAGTGTTAGTTGAATTCATTTAGGCAATTTAATTTATTTCGAAAGAAAGAATTAAATTTAACTTGACTGCAATTCCTAGAATCGTTCAATTCGTGAAAAGTGCATGCTTAATTCTATGATCCAACTCTTTACTTGGCAAATCAAACTCATAGCTGCTTTACTTTGATTGATTTCAAATTAGATAACTAGTTTATTTAAATTGGCTTATTGAAAATATTGATCGCTTAGCAATTTCAATAGGACATTAACTTGATAGACTACTATGGTCTTTGAGGACGATCTTTTAATCTGTACTACAACACCTGTACGCTTGCGGACGTGATCAAATATATATGGGTCAATTGATCATTTGACTATGCACTGTCAAGTGGGTAGTCCTTTTGCCCAAGATGCAAGTGATCAAGTCAATTATGAGAACAACTGTAACCCTAAACCAACGAATGACCCTTTCTCCAGTACATATAATCCTAATTGGAGGAATCATCCTAATTTCTCCTATGGGTCTAATGCCCCACTCGTGCCTCAAATGAATGTTAGACTACCCCTGGATTTCAAAGACCATGCTATCCCCAACAAGTGCCTTAAAAATCCAACGTAGAGAATATGATAGAGAATATGCTTTTCGCGTAACAAAAACAAGATGACTATATTAAGATTGGCCTCTAAGGTTAATGTGCTTGCTACTTACAATAAGATGTTGGAAGCTCAAATCGCTCAACAAGATACCTTTCCATGTACACCCCATGGTAGACTGCCTAGTAAACCAGAGTCTAACCCCACGAGCAGTGTAATTGTGTTACCGTAAAAGAAGGGGTAGAGGATTCTGAGGACATGAAAACTTGAGGGGGGTAGAGAGGTGATCATGACTGAGAGTAAAGAGAAAAATGATATGGGTGAGCCCATAACCTTTTGAGAAAAAGACAGTTTTGAGTTACCTAAAGTCTTTCCCCTAAGCTTCCTAACCCATGTAACTTTTCTATCCCCTGTATAGTAGGAAAAGTGAAAATTGATAGAGCCCTATGTGACCTTGGTGCAAGTGTTAGTTTGATGCCCTATTTTATGTTCACCTTTTCACTCCAATTAGCAGATGATTATGAACCACGACCTTTGTGTATGTGGGAGGATGTGCTCATAAAAATAGGAGATTTATGGGTGCATGAAGATTTTATCATTACTGATGTGACTGAGACTAACAATGCCCAAATTATTCTTGGGAGTTGGCTACTTTAGGTTACACGATTGATGTAAAAGTAGGATAGATAACATTTGAAGTGAGGTATTATGCTGCATTTTATTTTATAGAAGATAAAATTGTTTCCCCCAATTCTTTTCTATCTGATGTACTTCCCTATTCTCCTGAAATTGAGATAGAGGATAATCGGGGCTGTCCTGACCCTTCTGATTTTGATTGGATTCCAACTGAGGATCTCGACTAGGGTTATGTTAAGGTGGAGTTTGTTACTCCTATGCCACCTAACATACCCGAGGTTGAGACCTGTTCTTCTAATGAGTCTTCCATGAGTGACTACTGCAAGTTCTTTCAATTAGTTCTTTTTTTACCCCCTATGAAGGAGTCGGTTAGGATTTTGATCTTGGGATTGAGTATGACGATAGTAGACCATCTTATGGAGGCCAATATTGATTTGTTTGCATGCTGATAGTACGCTTTGGCGCAATTTAATGATGAAGAAGGACTTCCAACTTTGAGTATCTGAGGCAGTACCTTCAATTGAAATACTTTCGTTCCGTGGTTCACGATAAAAACGAAGCATATGTTATATGTGAGTCCGATACCCACACTCTCATTGAAGCCGAGCTAGAATAGAAGAAAGGTCGAGCTTCCAAACTTAAACGGGCGCTTCTTACGAGGCAACCCAACTATTTGTTTTTCTTTTTCCTTTTTTATGTTCTTTTTCTAGATTGTATTTTATGTTTTTCCTATGTAGAACCTCTACTGCAAAATTAATAAGACTATAAAATGGCAATAAAATTAATGAAGAAGAAAAAAGCCAGTAATAAGAGGTTTTTAGAACCTCCACGGACATCTCATGGTGCCTGCGCATGGTCCGTGAAGGCTCTAAAAAAAATTTTAAAAGAGAGAAGAGAACAAACATCAGCGACCACAGCTAACCACGGATGGTCCGTGGCCACCAACACTGTCTGTGGTGAGCCTCGCGATCGCGATCAAAGGTTTTCAAGGCCCTTTGACCCCAAATTTCTTTATCTTCTTCCTCAAAACTCGACCCCCACACCCTCTGAACACTCCCTTCTCTCTTTAAAACCTCCACAACCACTTCACTTCAAACCTTCTATTCTTCACCAAAATCCATCAAATTTCCTCCCTTTTCACTTACTTTCTTCACTCTAACCTCAAATCTCCTTTTATTTTTCATTTTCATGCCTTCTTTCTCTCCCATTTTTCCTGTCTCCATACCCACAACCTTCAAAACTCCATTTTTCACTTTATGCTCTTCTAACTTCCATTTTTCTCCATATTTCTTCACCACTTTCTTCCCTTTTCGCGAATTTTTTATTTTCTAGCATTTTTCTACTCATTGTTTTTTAGTTTGATTTTTCAAGCTTTTTTACACCGCCACAGCACCAAAGAAGAAGGTAAGAACTACACAAGATGCTGGGACTTCAAGTCAAGCCCCATAAAGAGCGCCCCGAAGCTCCCAAACATTCACCACTATGAGAAACCGAGGTAACATTCCACATCCCCTTGGTTTAAATAATCATGAACATATTGATAGATATAATGCTTTAAGTAGTAAACTAGTAGTAGCTACTCGATATTATGATGAGAATGTATTGAATCGTTTTGGATTGTTGGATTATATTCGTCGGTCGTTTGCTCAGGGTGGAATGTGATAATTTTTAGAAACTAGGGACCACACTTATCGAGATGTCACCGTTGAATTTTTAAGNNNGTTGCATGTTGAGTTCACGAGTGGCCCTCGATATTAAGAGGGTTACATTTCATTTTATCTTAACAGGGAGTTCTATGAACTTAATTTGAGTTTCCACCAAGTATGGATCTCCTATACAACCATGTTCCTAAGGAATTCGATCCGAATGCTTTTGGTATGAAATTTTCGAGGATTATCGGTATGACACTAGTAATTCCAAAAGCACAGTTATTCGAAACCCCTGTATTCGTGTGGCCCACTGCTTGTTAGCTTGTGGTTTGCTTGCCAGGGACGATGGTATAAATGTGCCTCGCCTGCCTGAATTATATTTTTTATATGGCATGCTTGACGGTGACCGGATTGACCCCGGGTCTTTCTTGGTCAATCAGTTGTATAGTGTTGCCACTAGTTCTGCACATAGGATTGTCATTGGGGGCCTTATTATCCCTATTGCTAGGTTAGTTGGTGTTGAACCGAACCCTGATGATAGATTCGTAGGTTCAGAGCGGTTGAACTTGACCGCTTTTAAACAAATGAAATTTTGTAGGTAGCTGGTGGGCATATATGTTGGATTTATCCTAGGAACTGGCTTATGCCTCTCCCAAATGTTGATCGCACCTCTCTCTTGAACCGGGCAAATCTCTACTTTTTAGCCGATGATGAAGAGTTAGCGTGACCCGCCCCACCTCCTCCATCTGCGCACCTTCTCTACGAGCTTATGTAGAAACTGAGCATGTCTCACTCCGTGACTTTATTCAGGAGCAGCATGATGTGCTCCATAGAATGATTGCCGCCTAGAACAAATATTTCCACCACTTTATCGCCTGCTTAGAGACTTAGTGGGACTGGCACATTTCTCAACCCCACCATCCTTCTTCTCCACCCCCTCCCCCGCCCTTCCAATGCCATATGTCTTTTATGTGCTTACGTTGAGGACAATGCTTTATCAAGCATGGGGGAGTTGTTGTAGCTGTTATGTGTTTGTGGTGTTGTGGATGTGTGAAAATTTGCATTTTTTAGGTCATGCATTTGGGTTTAGTTTGCATTTTTAGTTGATCATTTAGTTTTTTAGGTTTCTTTCTTCGTTTTAGTTTTGTTTTGACATTTTTATAGTCTTTAATTGCATCCAAAACAACTATAACCAAAAAAAAACCAAAAAAAAATAAAAGAAAAACACAAGAACCTAAAAAAATGAGGCTATAAACCCTCCGATGATGAGTCTTTAGACTAAGTGGCTTTCTTTTACCTATTCCGACCCTTTTTGTTAGGGCCATTTGTGAAAAAAATGCTTGTTTATGAATTTTTGAACCATGCTTCATAGCTCGTGGGCTCCCATTGCTATGACAAGTCTCACTCCAGATTTCAGGACCTTCCCTTTATGAACTGTCTTTTCTCCCTTAAGCCCCCTAGGGTGATCTTCTATTTGGGACAATTTATCTGTGCTTGCTATTTTGACAACCAATCCCATTCCCAAAATCATGTCAAAGTCAGTTAGCTCAAATTTGTACAAGTCAACTAAGAAATCATGGCTGTAAATTTGGATAGGGTAGTCCCATCGAGAAGCGGTCTTCTCATCGAGAAGGGCCACATATAACAGAGGGTGTTTAGATGTTGGAACTAATCCTAATATCTCAATCAACTTGACATAAACGAAAAATTACGTAGGACATTAATAGGTTGTGTTCTAATTGAGAAAGTACTAGTCACTATGTTGGGAGCATCTTCAGCTTCTTCCCTTCGCACCACGTAGACTCTGCCTCCAGTGTTCTGGGGTGGCTGCTTGGGAGGTCTCGGCTAGTTCTGCTAGGGTACTCAGGCTTGGCTGTTCGAGTTTGCTGCTTGCCCACCCTTGTTTTGGCAGTATTATTGCGGTTGTTGTCCTCCATGCTTCTTATGAGTAGGGGATGGTGGATACGGGCAATCCTCACCTGATGTTGAAGACCTCCACAGCAGTACCATATCTTGTTGGTATGACACTCACATGTGTAGTGCCTTAGCTTCGCACAAGCATTGCAGGCCACTCTAGACCGATTACTAGTGTGATGCCCACCACGCACGTTGTTGTTGTTACTCTGGTAGGTCCCTTGAGACTTCTTATATTGGCCCTAATAGTGATTTTTTTTTACCGATCCCCCTTCCATTTACTCCCTCACTACTCATTGTAATACTCATACTTTATCCTCTTAAGAAACATACTGACGCACCGACATCTGTTCTTTGAGGTTCGGGTTAAGCTCCACCTCAAAGCAATTTATCTTCAATTTCTCAATAGCTACGAAGGTAGGGGCAAAGTGAGAGAATTCAATAAATATAGAAGCATATCCTAACACACTCATCGTCCCTTGTTGTAATTGCATGAATTCGTTGTCCTTGGCTTTCTGAAGGGACACTAGAAGAAATAGTTCTTGATTGACTCCTTAAACTTTTTCCACCCAAACCCAAGCTCATACTATTTTTCCCTCACAGTAGCCCACCAAAGGTCGACCTCATCCTTCAGCTAGAACACAGGGAATCCTGCCCTTCATTCCTTAGGGCACTGGAGGGCATCAAACGATTTTTCCATCTCAAATCCAATCTTCGAATGCTCTGGGGTCAGGGGTGCCATTGTGCATCGGTGGGTTATGGCTACTAAGTCTCTTAAACATGTAGGAGTTGTCATCCCCCCTCTTCTTTTCCTTTACTTCCACCATCTTCTAGAGGTGTTCGTTTTGTTGTTACACTTGCTTCCCTTGCTTCCGTAGCAACTCTAGAAGCAAGAGGTTTGCGAGATGTGTCCCGGTAGGTGGGTTGGTGTCATCCACATTGCTGGTAGTCACACTCCTATTCCTAGGCCGTAAGGCTTCTAGTCGTTCCCTCAAACTAACCATTGTGTTCTGCAAATCCACATGAGGCCTTGGAGTGGGATGGGGTCGAGTTTGAGATTCTCTATGAATTCTCGACATCTTAATTTGTAAATTAATCGAGTTTTGTTTCATTGCTAATACTTCACGACATGCATTTTACAACATTTTAACAATGCACACTGATTTATATGACCATCGTTAAACAAATATGCAATAATGTTCATAGTTGCATCCATATGCATCATTTATATAGGCCAATTTGCTAGCTCTTACACGGCCAAGTTTTTGTGCCACACAACCACATGTCTTATACACACTCCATTAACACTGCCAATATTCACACTTCGATCAATCACATTGTTCTTAAATAATCATATAAGCAATCTCACCCACGAAAACTTAATGAGCAATCCAATGCATAAATTAGAAATGATAAATGTTTTTCACACCACTATTGCCATTATATAAGCAATTCGATAACTTCCTCAGTTCGTACTCTACTAGCAAAAGAAGGAAAAATCATACAATCTTTAAAACCTAACATTATTGGCTTTAAGCAATCATCCAACATACTACCTAGGAGCATCTAGCGGGTATGTTCCCTGACATATCTTACCACACCTCTCGCCGCTTCCAGTGAGCAACTTTAGGTTTAGGTTGAGACTCAACTACAAGTGCATCTTCAATCTTAGGTTCCTCCACTGGTTTTCCCTCCAGTCCCTTATCTAGATTTGCTTCTTCGAGGTCTTCATCTTCCTACTTTGGGGTCCCCATTCTCACCAGATTCCTCCTCCTCTATAGGTTCTTCCTCAGGGTCCTCCTCCTCTACGAGTTCCTCCTCAGGGCTTTCCTCCTCTATGGGTTCCTCCTTAGTGTCTTCCTCCTCTATGAATTCCTCGTCGGGATCCTCCTCCTGCATGGGTTCCTCCTCGAGGTCCTCTTCCTCTATGGGTTCCTCCTCATAGTCCTCCTCCATGGGTTCCTCCTCGACATCCTCCTCCTCTATGGGTTCCTCCTTATCCTCCCTCGGATCTTTGGGTTTCTTGGTGGTGGAACTCTCAGCATCCTACTCATCCAGGGGCGCTGGGGTCTCATCCTCGATTGTAGGTGTAGGGGTTGGTCATACAGGCCCGCATCAAATAACTAATCGACTAACTCCGCTAAGTTCATACCAAGAGGCTCTCAATCGCACTAGAAACACCTCCTCTAGCTACGAAACACTCGAACCTTAGGGTCCAACACATTAATTCGATAGTACCATTCTGGGTCAGCTCAAAGGGTCAAGAGGAAGACAAGGGCTTGGTTTTCCCCAAGTCTTAGGCAGGTATTTGGCACATCATCTAGGTACCTATATATGACCTCCTGAATTCGTTGAATATGGTCAACCATGTCAACCTCAGTTTCTTTTCTACTCTCTTGTGGAGCCAATGATGCCCCATACAATAACAATGTTGTGTACCGTTTATCCTATATGCAAATAATTACAAATAAGACACATACTCCAATACATTTATGCTGATGCATGCATCCCCTTTTCCCTGTCCTACAGTCACTCTCTACAGAGTTCTTAAGCCTATAGGTTTTAAACTCTTTGTTTTGGACTACAGCATTCTCAAGTGAGCTTCTAGGTCCGTGAGCTCTAATACCACTTTGTAGCACCTCGAAATTTCTAAATTCAACTAATTATTACTATTTAACCTAGATTGCAGCAGATAACCTAACTTTTTATTAGGAAATACAAGGCTGAGTATCATAAGAAATCCATTAATGAACATTTAAGTCTAAGTCAAACCACAAAAGTCAAGTTCAACATACAAGTCTAGGCCAAATGTCCACTCTAGAGAAATTTATTTCAAACACGGCTTATATAAATTCTATGCGCTAGTGGCCTCGCTCTAAACAGACATCCCGTTTCCATGCTCATGATCACCACCTGAAAACAAAACATTTTAAAGAGTGAGACAAGCTCAGTAACAACAACCCCTAACAATCAAACACACTTAAATTCATTTCAAACAATTTAGGGTTCGAACAAACAACTCAAATGATTCACAAAAGGGTACTCAACCAGTTTCAACTCGAACTCCAAGTTCATCCAAATCTCCCTTAGGTCAGTTTGCAAGATAAAAGGGCGAGCGACCTTGAGGTCTCATGGCCTGCATTTGATTTAAATACAGCTGCTTATCCAACTTTATAGCCTACCGTCGATTTGGATAGTTACCAATAACCTTAGCCCACATCCATCAACAAAGTAGCACGTGGCTGCTAACCATGCATACAATTACTTGGGGAAGGCCATAAGGCCTTCCTATGATCGGGAGCGAACCTCCCTTATCTCGCTTAATTCATGAAGTTAATTATCACACTTAAAGGTAGATCATATGTTCAAACTTGCAATTAACCCATCCCAGTCTAACAGAGTCCAAAACCATTTAAAGGCATGTTTGGAACAAGACATTAAAAGGTTTTGTTCAAGCAATCCAAGATTTCATGTCAAATTTCAATAATAACCATAAACTCTTATCACACCAAATTAATCACGAAGATCCCCCAAACATCAATTGAAATCAATACAAAAGCTAACCCACAAAGTACATTTTATAAAGGGACATTTAGGAGAATTAGGACATAATTGTTACCTAATAAAAGTGATGCCTACACTTCAGCTCGAGTTTCTAACTTGGGCCTGTGCAATTCCCAAAAGTCATGCCTTAGTCCTTAGCCCAAAATTGAACATAATGAATATGACCCATAAAGTCTTAAAACCCTACTTTTATGCCCAATGAAGAAGCTAGACTCCCCAAAATAATTTTAGTAAACTTTCGAAATCTTTATATCTCGATTTAGCCCTTATATGCACTACCCAAATTAGGACCAAACTTCACGTCCAACTTCTAGAGGCTATAACTCCCATTCGAGATATCAATTTTTGGAGATTTAGTCCAACCTAGAAAGATCAATTTGTCTACTACAACTTTCACTTTCAGGTAATTATCAGATTCTAGTCTTAACAAGTTCAAATTCAGCCAAATTTTTAAACTATCCCAGTGCAATCAAGAATTATGCCATCTTTGTATTTTGATATGACTTCCTAATCTTAACTCCAATTAACACAATTCAAATTTTCAAGTATAGAGGACTCGCAGATCTATAAAACATGTAAATGTAACAATTTTTCAACAAGTGAATATTAACCAGTAATTTCTCAAAATTTTCCTACGTTCTGCCTGTTGTAGGGGCGGTACTCTCCTATGTTTTGGATTAAATGCTATCATCCCTTGTCTAAATCTTTCATAATGCATTCATATCATGTCCTCTTCATCTGTCCACTAATCTTAACCGTTAATCCAATCCAAGCCATAACATTATGAGGGTAAAAGATCGAAGTTTACCGTGAAAGAGGGTTTAAGGGAAAAAAGAAGAGACTTGGGATGTTTTAAACCTTCAACCCAAGAAAGTTTAAATCTCAAGAATGAAGAAAGGCATTCAAAACTTAAATTTATTAATCAAAGCACGAACATTGTGTTTGTGTGTGCGTGTGTGTATACACATAGAAATATATATAATCTCTTTATTTAATTTTGCTCCCATTTCATTGCACTTCTTTGATTAAGCTTTAAGCCTCACTTTCTCTATCCTATATCTCTCTTAATTCTCTATTTTTAATACATCAAACACCGTCAAATGATGAGTTTTGATGAGCAAGGGCTTGAGAGGAGATTAAGGGCTTACCCCAAAGGATCTGGGCATATAATCTATTTCTCAAAACCTTAACCATCCCTTTTTCTTCATTTATTTTCCAATCTCTTCTTCTCATGTTCTTCTTTGGAATTTTACAATCTCAAATTTTAATCCTCATCAAAGGAGGCCAGAAAAGTTAATGAATGCTAATTGGAGGTAGATTGCAGATGAAATTATTGTTAGCCAAGCAAAAATCAACATCATGCACTAATGGGTTTGTAGATAACTCCCCCTCCCCCCTGTTTTTCTTAGATTAGATTAATTGTTGATTTTATGTGTGCTGTTCATTTTTCAATCTAACTCAACATAACTTGGCCATTTTGCTTAAAAATATGTTATTTTTCAATTTTGATTCAATCTAAACTTTTAAGACTAGCAAGAAATTGACTTGTTTGTTAAATTTGTCGACTTGGTCGGACCCGTTTCCCTACTCTAAGGCAACATAGTTGGGCCATGTTCTTTTCTACGACAGGAGCTATAAGTTTGTAGCTTACAATTCCTTATAACTTCTTACAACTCCTTATAGTTTTAACAGATTTCATTTACATCTCTTTGCACTTTCTTATATCTTCTTGCATCTTCTTACATATTCCTTACAACTATTATTGCCCAATTTATATTTTTTGTTCTTGTTTATGACATAGTCAATTAATGACAATGTTTCACAATATTCTAGTTGCCAATTTTTTTCTCATATTTGTTCAACATATATAATATTTGTATAAACCTAATATTGATAAATCTATACATATTTTTATATAGCCATGTTAGTTCAAAATTACTATGATAAATATAATATTGTTCAATAAATATAGCATAATGAGCTTATATAATGAATTGAATTATATTTTTGAGCAGCATAGAAAAATAAGTAAAGATGCATTTAAAATTATAACAGTATTTATTTCCAAAGTTTTTATATTTCATTAATGCTAGCTTAATATTTTTAAAGGTTTATTTTTGTAATTTTTTAGTAGTGTTATCTTAAAAATATTAATTTTAATTTGTTAAATTTAAGTAGTTACAAATTTGAAGGGTTCTATTTATTTTGTTGAGAAAACTTGCTATTTATCTTCAAAGGGATAGTCTTTTAAAGGATTTTTTTTAAAATTTGCTTATAGGGAGATGAAATAAATGTAGAAAAGAAATAACCTCATGTTTAGAACCTGTTTGGTTGTATAGAGTTGTGGTTAAATATTTGTTATAATATTATTTGGTTGGGTTGTTTAAAGGTTTATTCTCATTAATTATGTTATTTCAACATTATTTTTGTTTATTGAGATAGGAATTGTAGATGGTCAAAATTTATCTATACCAATTATTAAAAAGTAATTTGTTAAGTTAGGTATAAAATTAATTTAATAAATATTACAGACATAATTCACGTAATTTATTTTCATAAAATAATTTATTTCACAAATCATACATTGTTAAAGAGCAACCACTATGCATATATAAAAATAAAAATTGTGCATACAACTTTTTAATAATTCTATAATTGATGATACCTATTCTTCTCACAGCTTCTTCGATATTCTTACAGTTTTTACGACTCCTTATAATTTCTTACTACTCCTTATCAATGCTAGTCGTATCTTACATCAAAAAAAACAAACCCTTGGTCAACTAAGGTTTTGCTGGAGTGGGGTGGGAAATGCTTAACCAATCACGGCCAGAATGGCCACATTTTTAGAAGCTCCTACATTTGTTTTACTATTTTACCATGAATTTTATAATTTAAAAAAAAAAAAAAAAAACAGAAATGAACGGAAGAACGCCATGGTGGATAAAAGCGGGGTGGCTACATCTGAGATAAGCAACGTTTTTATTGCTCAACGCCGGGGCTCATGTTTACGATGTAAGACTCTCCGCAATACAGCTAAATATACTTCGACGTCTAATAATAGATATATCACTTCCGACATCAAAAAGGAAAACTGACGACATATAACCATTTCTTAGTCATTAACATTATTACTACCAACAAAAAGTTGTCTGTTATCGTTTCAATCAATATCGCCCCAACCAAACAGTTGTTATAGACCAAACAGGAGAACTCATCTTAAAAGACTAGCCTATTAGGAGAGGAAGCCCATTTGGTCTATAAACCCCTCATCAGTTGCCCATACAACCGATGTGGGACAAGTCTCATACCTTGCAATTGGTCCAAATCCGTAACATTCGACCCCCCTTAAGGGCCAACGCCCTCGCTGGTTACGGCCACGTTTGTCACGGCCGGCTCTTTTCCACACCACTACTCCACGGGCCACCACTTCGAGTCCTCGTTGGTCACGGCTGGC
>NCQV01087575.1:0-15570 GCA_002740545.1 Lophocereus schottii
TTCGGGTCGGGTCAATTTTTGACAGGTCTATCTGTAACGCCACAAGGGGTCCCCCCAAAGAGTTAAAAGGAAGAAGAGGGCCTGCTTATGGTCAAATATTAAATAATCATCAGGAACCGCAGCTAGTCTCCCATGAATAAAAACTTCTACTCGCTCCAAGTGACTCTCCAAACTGACCCCAGGAGCCTTCCCCAATCTCTGGTGGCGACAAGGTCGTCCCATACACCCACAGTACGAGCCGCATTCATCTTAGACATTAGTAGACCTAAATCAGATATATAAACACAAAGGGGTAACATATACAAGCATACTCCCCTCCCAACCTACGCTTACACTCCGAGCAGTCGTTAAGTCTACCAGTTTGAGGGTTATTATACAGTATTGTTCTATTTATCCCTCAGGCGAGCCTTCAGGTCAGTTAACCTGGGCTCTGATACCACTTTGTAACACCCTTAGATCTCTAATTCATCATTAAACACCATTATTAACGAAAATGCAGTGGAAACCTAACTGGGGTGTTACCGCCGTGTTTCCTTCTTGGAAACACCAAGCTGAATATCAAGTCTAACAATTAACACCAAGTCTTTGCAAAAAAAATAAATCAACCTTACAGTGTTCAAAACTTGAACTTCACAAATTAAAACCACTATTGTCTATTACAACTTCTATCATTCATTTCATTCATATTTCGCATTCGAGCCTTACATTCCAGTCCCCAGCTCCAAGCATAGCTAGATCACCTGAAAACAAAACATTTTATAACAGTGAGATAAACTCAGTAACAAGCACCCCTAACAGTCAAACACGCACACAAATCCATTTTGAAAACATTTGAGGGAAGGGGAAAACGATACGTCTCCCAAGCACACAACCCATTATCACAATCTTCCTTGATCATCACTTTTAAAATCATAATTCCAAAATTTAATTCAAACTGCATCTGTTGCAGTGAATGTTTGGGTGAGCGACCCCAGTGGGTCTCATGGCCTGCGCTCTGGCATAGCGCAGCCGCTTAACTCATTCCTGGCCTACCACTTCTCAGGTGGTTACCGCTTATCTTTTCCTGGCCTACCACCATTAAGGATGGTTACCGATAGTCCTGGCCCACGTCTCAACCGAGTACGTGGCCGCTCACATGCATGCACTTGTTACCCGAGGAAGGCAATGGCCTTCAATCAATCCAAACCTATTTAACTCACCCCATTCAGTTCCTTTTAATTAATGAGTCCTTACCTCGTACTGGAGGTAAACTTAGCATAATCAGTTCATTCATATTCAAACACCTTTCCCCACCGAACTCGGAATAGAAGTCCAGTAATTCCAAACACAATCGAATTAAATTTCACTCTTATGACATGGTCAGTTTCGACTTCCAGACATAACACAACATACAGTTTTCATCATGTAGTCACTTTCATTTCATACACCAGTGTTCCTTCAGTTTTGAAAAGAATTGCCAGAAATTCTTACTCAAGTTCCAAAACGTTCATGGTTTCAACAATGCAGGGGAAGGGTTAGGGCATGATTGTTGCCTGGATACCATATAGTTTACGGATTCGGTTACTTAAACAAACTCACTGCTCCACTCTTGGGCCCACACACAGCCTAGAGTTAGTCCACGCTCAAAATAGGACATCCTTGGCCCTCCCACAAATTTATAAAAAGATTTCTAGATTTTTAATTCATCCAAACCTTAGATTAAGGATCAGGCTGGATAGTTTCTAAGTTCAACTTCCAGAAGTTATAACTTTGGTTCCCAATATCTAATTCGGTGTTCTAAGTCAATCCCGAATCCTCAAGTTGTCCTCTACATTTTCTTTGTTCAGGGTTTGGCACGGATCTGCCCCAAACCAGAACATATTTTCACTTCTTTCTAAAGTGTCCGTGACTGTCTTCCCCTGTGACAGTCCCGAGAAAATTTACTACAACTTAGGCCACCCTACTCCAAACGGCCCGATTCCAAACAGGAATTTTTGTTACATCCCAAGGTTCCGACCCAATAAATTTCATAATTTTTAGCAACCAATTATGACCTAGGGAATTTTTTCCAAATCCGTGGTTGCAATAGTCCTAGTTTCCGCTTCCTAGTTTCTGCCCAGGTTTTTAACCTTACTTCCAAAATTCATAACATTTTCCCTGACCTCCAAAAATTGACTTCTTTCCCAAGTTGGAAAGATAATTTTGTGTACTACAACTTTCATGTTTAGAATTTTTACAAGTTGAACAGTAACTAGGCTAAAAACTTCAAAAATCGAAACCTACACCAACAGCCTTAATTTTTACACGGTTCGGTATTTCAGCCATAAGTTCTTCATTTTAACTCCGATTCAATGGATTCAAAACCCACATAATTTTTACATCCCACTATATCTAACATAAAAATTTTAGAATTTCTAAACAACTAGATTAATTACACCGAATTTTCAAAGTCAGGGTGAAAACTGCACTTAATCTGCCCAGTTCACCCTTCCACTTTAGGGTCGGTTTCCGCATGTATTGGGTCTCCAAAAATTCGAAATTCCCACTTAGCAACCCCTAGACCCTCACCCAGACCCAAACATGCCAAAAGAAACCACTTTCATTGAGGCTAAAAATAATACACCATTAAAATATTGTTATTGATTACCTTGAGTCGAAACCGGGGTTAGTTCAATGGAATTTCGGCCTTTGCTCAAGTTCAACGGCGAAAAAGCAAGACAAGGAGGATGGCCGTGGGGAGAGGTGCTGGTGGCACGGCAGCGGCGAGGGAGGAGAGAGAGACAGAGTGCAAGGCTAGAGAGAGAAAGAGAAAGAGGGGGAGAGAGAGAGAGACGTGAGGAAGAGAGTGGGAGAGGTGAGGGAGTTCGGGTTTTAGGTTTGGGAAAAAAAAAAAGGAAAAAGAGGAGAGTTTTAGGAAGGGTTTGATTCTTGCTCAAAATAAAACAAATATGTAGCTTGATTTGGGGGAGAACTCATAGCAAGGGGGGTAATTGATGATGCTTAGGGTTCAAGAAAGACCCAAAAATAAACTAATAAAATAATACTAGTAATGATAATAAATAAAACAAATATTAGTAATCATAATAAATAAAAATCATAATAATAATAATGAAAATGGTAATACTAGAAGTTTTATAGAAAAGAAATCAAAACGACAATTTTGGTGATTTTAAAATTTCCAAAAATGTAAAAAACAAATTTATTAAAAATTTTCACAAGGGTTCATTTGGCATTGGCTTGAGTTCACTTGGGTCTAAATGGGTCCAACTAGACATAATTTCCCAAATTGAATTTCTGGGGTTTTACAAAACTAGTTTCTATTCTTTCTTTAGTTTCTTATCTTTGTTAGCTTAGGATGTTCTCTTCTGCAGGGTAGGATCCTTAGTTCTCTCCCTTCCACTATGAGATGAGCCGCTCTTTTCATTGTTGGTCTTTATCTTCCTCGTCTTCAAAGATTCCATAACAATCTCTTAATCCTAAATGACGTTCCTCAACTTAGCATCTCTTGCTTTCATCCAATTTAGATAGTGTTATGAGATATAAGTATAACATGGGACAAAGGACATCATAATAGTCGGATGGTGAAGCCAATAATCAACCCAACACATGATACGAGAAGAATAATTCATATAACACCGAGAAGGTACACATTTCAAGGCAGGGATGGTTTGCTTATGACCAACTGTCTCATCAACTATCCATGGAGGAAGTAGGATCCTATGGATAGGCCAATGAGACGAACATAAGCATTATTTCCCTTATTCATCAAAAATCTCTGGATTCCCTTCCAGCGAATCACCCAACGAAGAGGTGGGTTCTTCTCCAAACAGCTAATCCAATTCGCAGTCAATTGATCCTTGAATAGTCTTTTCCTCCGTTAGAATTAAGTAGCTAAGTATATATCTACAATCCTAGCAACATTAATTAGCTGAAGGTGTTCTAGCAACTAGAACTGCGTGCTAATAGAAACAACCAAAAATAAAAGAAAAAAGGGCCAGAAACAGCAGCAACCCATCCAGGTTCTATAGTGCTGCCCAAAGTTTAAAAAAAGGAGGAAGTATATATAAAAAAGGACATTATAAAGCCCAATGCAAACTCAGAACAACCTAACTAGATTTTGGGCCCAAGTGATAGACAACCACAACCCAAATAGGGGGAAGTCTGACTAAAGCAGGAATGGACTCCTAAAAAGAACTAATCTAGGTAGTGACAAAGCTAATCCAAGCATAATATGGTTTCCGTAATAACAAGGGGATAGGAGTTTGATCACATTAGATCTCTTTAGCTATATTAAGTAGCATCACGAGGCTCCTATTTTGAGAACCACAAATGAATAGGAAGGCTCCAAAGGGGCACAAGAGAATTGTTCGATGTCTGTGTATATCTTTAGGGGCTTGCCTTTACCTTTGAAAATAAGAACTCAGTAACACAAAATGCACTTCATCCCCAATAACTATGGTTAAGAGGCACTACTCACTTATACCTAAGAAACAATGATATTAGGAGGGCATATCTCTCTAATAAGTTGGCATATTAGGGGATAATAAAGTGGAAAACCTAGGATAGCACTAAATTCCTTTGTTAAAGGGAACATTTTGCATTCCCCAAACTGAAAGACATGAAGTTCACTATCCAAAAGGTGGAGGCAACCCTAAGAAACTCCTTGGAGATTTTGACTTGGTGAAGGCTAAGGAGGCTAAGTAAACGAAGCTTTTTCAGCTTGTACTTATATCTTGCATCAAGGGTTAGTAGCCAAGAGGATAAGACCTTTTCAAAAGACATGGTGAATGATGGAAGATTGCTCCTACAATAGATAAAAATCAAATACCAGGCAACCTTTATTTACGGCTAACAGTTAATTCAAGGCTGAGTAGAATTCAGATCGGCAAGTCAACAAAAGCCCAATTTGGTTCCCATCTCGAGAATAGTACCGAGCCAAATCTAAATAAGATAACGTTAGGTAGACTGGCTAAGGGACCTATCTGGGATCTAAATAGGACCCGCCAAGGAACTTGACCATGATTCAGGTTTAATCCACCAAGCAGTTCTATTTTATGTTCTTTTGTACTAAAATTTATAACTTTGACTGGATATAATTATCCAATAACATTTTGGAGTTGTTACTCATAACCACACAGCTCTTGATACTTATTAACGCTTTTTATTTTTTATTCTTTTTTTATTTTGGAGAAATGGGGGCTATATTTGTACATAGTCATTTTATAGTAGCTTGCATCGGCAAGGTTAGCATAAAAGTGACATTGTAAGTATAAAAAAAATGCAGAAGGTACATATAGAAAAGGACATTGTATTAGCCAAGTGCAAACCCAGAAGCACGTGGCTAGGTTATATGCCCAAGTGACAGCCAAGCAAGGCCTAAATAGGGGAAAGCCTACCTGAAGTAGTAGTGGACTCCTAAAAGGAACATATATAGGCAGTGACGAAGCTAATCCAAGCATAATATGCTTTTTCCAACAACAAGGGGGATAGGAGTTTGATCACACCAAATCCCTTCAGCTATATTTAGCAGCATTGCAAGGCTCCTATTTTGAAAACCACAAATGAATACAAAGGCTCCTAAGAGGCGTAGGAGAATTGCTAGGCATCTATGTATATCTTCAAGAGCTCACCTTTCCTTTTTAAAATAAGAACTAGGGACACAAAATCCACTTCATCCTCAATAAGATGTGCTCCTCACTTATAACTAAAAAACAACAATATTGGGCGGGCATGTCTCTTGAATAACTTAGCACAACATGGGACAATAAAGTGAAAAGCCTAGGATAACACTAAATTCCTCAATTAAAAGGCACAATTCACGTTCCCAGAATCGAAAGACATGACGTTCACTATCCTAAAAGGGGGAGGCAACCTGAACAAAGTCCTACGTGATTTTTACTTGGCAAAGGCTAAGGAGAATACTTAAACGAATGTTTTTCAGCTCATACTTATCTCTCACATCAAGGGTGAGTAGCTAAGAGCCTTTTCAAAAGACATGGTGAATGATGGAAGATTGCTCCTACAATGGATGAAACTTGAATACCTGGCGACCTTTATTTATAGCTGCCCAAAATAATTAATTCAAAGCTGTGTACAATTCAGATTGGCAAGTCAACAAGAACCCCATCGACTTCCCGTCTCCAGAACAGCGCCAAGCCAAATCTGAATATGATAAGGCTAGGTGGATTGACCAAGGGACCCAGTCGATATCCAAATAGGATCTACAAAGGAACCTAGCTAGGATCCGGGTTTGATCTGCCAAGCAGTTTTGTTTTATTTCTTTTGTACTAAAAATTTGTAACTTTAACTGGATGTAATTTAGTAATTATCTAATAAAATTTCAAAGTTGTTACTCATGACCACATAGGTATTGATACTTATTGGTGCTTTTTATTTTTATTCTTTTTTAATTTTTGGGGGAGTGGGGGCTATGTTTTCATCTAGTCATTTTAGAGTAGCTTGCATCAACAAGCTTTGCATAAAAGTGACATTGCATAGCAAGTAGCATTATATTAGAATAGAAAGCATCATACATAAGTCTGTTACACCATTTCTACGGATCATCTAGGAGCCCACTGCTACTTTCATGAAAGAGGTAGCCACCATAACTATATACAAAGCTAGAATCAACTGATGAGCAATTAGTACTGATATTATGTCGGCGATCAAACCGGGGGCCTGATGACGCGAAGGGTCGCTATGCATCATCACAGATGACAACTCACCCTATAGAATCTGCGGCACATAAGGCTCCCTAAAAGGAGAGGTAAGGGCATAGCAATCTTGTTGATCATAAACTTGATGTGGTTCCACCTCAACTGGCAAATACAGATGAGGCTCCGTTTCTCTATCATGAGAGAATTTTGGGATATCTTGCAGCCTTGTCAAATGACATCTCCTTGAACAAAACCTATAAGATCTTGAACTAGATATCTGAGGGCTTGCTTTAGGTACCTTTTTAAAGAAAAAGGCAATTCAACAAAAGTGTAAAAATTACTTCGAGAGTGAAAGAAAGAAGGTTTGCAAATGCCTTTTTCATGGAATGAAAGTGACGCACTACCAAGCTCGATTACTCTTGATTATGCTGAAAGAAAAAGAGGCAAATGAGTATGTGCACATTTGTAAGAATAAAAGTAAGCAGCATATTACCCCCTAAATGTAGAGGAAATGGGAGCTCAAGGCAAATAGATTCCAAGACCAGTGGGACAGCTATGTGCACTACCTCTTCTCCCTCTCTTGTCATGTTAACTCTTATATTAGGTATGGGAGCATTAGCACTCAATTCTTATAAAAGACACACAAAGATCAAAAGTTTAGAAAATATAATAGATGAGGGGGAGAACGACAAGATAGTATCATAGTGACATTTGTGATTGATATAATCAATGAAGTGATGACATATTTTCATCTCATCCATGTCCTGAAGAGATAAGGCCTATGCATAAAGCATGGACCAAGGTAGATCCTTGGGGACGAAAGGAGGTTATAGGTTAGTGTGTTTGGAAATTACTCTTCTGCCCAAGTACTAAGTAAAATTGAATGGACTCTCTATAAGGATTTAGTGTTGAGTGTAGTATCAAGTTGCCTGCATCCTAGGGCTAGAGACTCGACTTTCCCACAGGTGAAAATTTACCAACACGGAGAGGAAATTAAAAAAGAATTAAACCAATAAATTTTGACGAGACATTCACAACAATGATGCCATGACTAGAGTAGTTATCACTTCTCAAAGTTAGTGAAGAATTCTTGCTCGGAATTGCTGCTGAACTTGATTTTCCTTAGTCCATGAGACGATTGATAGAAAATGAGCGGTTTTCCTCAATCCTGATAAAAGCTCGGGAAACTACTCATAAAACTAGAGCTGTAAAAAATAAGAAGTCAATAATAAGGGCTACAAAATAAGAACAGGAAGTAATTTTTAAAGAAATATTATTACCTTAATCACTTTCCATAAACTACCCACAAGCAAACTAGTATTATGTTCCTTGTGATTTTCCTCAACTTTTCGCTCATAGCTTGTATACCGTTAATAAGGGTGGAACATGCAGGAATTCCCAATTCAAATCTTTCACTCTATCAAGATCAATGGGGTATAGTGGAAGTAACAATGATTGCAAAAATTGAAAAACATAGCAGTGCCTAGAAGAAGAGCTAAAATAATACAAGCTTGTTGGTCAGCAAAATGCTCACTCTAGTGCTCATGATCAGTTAACACATCAAAAAGGAGGTTGTAGGGCAAACGATTCCCACGAGGAATTATGCTCATAATAGGGTTAAAGAGCTAGAAAAGTCAGTCATGTTGAAGATGGAAGTCTTCTTAATAAACTTCCGAGTCCTCGAAAAACTTGAGACCTGTTAGCATAGCAAAACCTTGAGGGGTTATGGTCCTCTCCTAAACTGTAGATGAAAAGCACTAGTGTTATTCCAAAATCTATCGACCATCGCTCGAGGAATGCACCAATCACCTAAATCTATTGCCCCTGTTACAGCATAATGACAAGCGCCAAAACCAACATTATTTAGCATAGATCAAACTCGAGCTTCTCTACCCCTATGGTTCATTATAAATTTTATAAGGGCACGTGTACCCCTAACAAGATCTTCCTAAAAAGAAAGAAAAGTAAGTAGTATTAGGATTGTGATTGTGATAAAAATAAACTATAAAAAAGGAAAGAAGCATGGTTACTACTTTTGAAGCAGCCAGATAGATGCATGACATCCAATATTCACGAAGAGGTATACTCCACTCCAAACTTTAATTGGTCACCATCCCCTCTCAATGAAAGAATCTTGATGGAGCTTTTTTATCTAGTTCTTCAGGGAGGATGTGCATTTCTCATGCTGAAGATCTTAAAGCACAACTGCACAGTTTTGATGAAGAAGATAAAGATAGGAAGCAATAAAAGTACAAGTGATAAAAGGAGATAGGTTCGCCAAAGGTGTAAAGTGAGGCTTCTAGGTGCATACTTTTTATAACCAAAGACAAGAGAGGAAAAAAATAGGAGGGCCAAACCAAATAGGAACCCGGCCAAGTTCCCATACAAGTGCATGCATATACTACATATGCATGAGGATAGGTGCAAAGAAGTAATAAGAAAAGAAAGAAAAGAGGCCAAAGATAGGGGACCTAGTCAAGTTCGCCATGCATGCAATACATGTCTATGATACGCCAATGTGAAAACAAATAAGCAAGAACAAGGAGAGAAAGCCAAGCTAAAGTGGGGGTACCTAACTAAATTCCTTGTGCATGCAATACATTCAATAAAGGTGCATGCAACAACTATAAAAATAAGATGGTGAAACAGGAAAAGACATCAAGAAAAGAAGTGGAACCCTACTTTGTTCCTCCACCAGTACATACATGAATAAGCAGATGCATTATCATGCACAAAACAACAACTACCAAAAATAAAAAGCCAAAAGTAAAAGAGGACTTGGCTGGGTTTTACCTTCACATGCACCCATGATGTTCACGCAAGAATCGAAGGACAAAATAATCACAAGAAAGTAAAACAAGAAAAATAAAAAAAGTATGGGGCCCAATTGGGCAATTAATAACAGGGCCAAATTTTACCATACAAAAAGAATTAATGAAAGAAGATGCCTTGGGACCAAGCTGGGATTATTGGTGCTCAAACAATGCATATCAAAGAGAAGAATCCAAGGCTTATCAATCCAACTAGTAAATAAACAAAGAACAACAACCCACTTATAAGAAGCAACCAAAACGGTTACTATATTAAGGATAGGAACAACAACCTAATTACAAGAAGCAACTAAAACAGTTACTATATTAAGTAACTCCAACCATCCATTAGGGAACGGCATCCAAGGTCTGAACCCGAAGATGTGGTCCTCAAATCTACCTCATTTAATGAGAACCCATAGTGAGAGCCAGCTTATTTTGTATTAAAGTTAAGAGTATTAATAGCCCAAAAATCATGATGCTCCAAATCAACTAGCAAGTGACATGGCTTACCAAAACACAAGTCTAAAATGGAACATCCCTATAAGGGTCTCATGGGCAATGCAATAGGTCAAAAGAGCATCGTTCAACCTTAAAGACCAATCTTTCAAATAGTTTTTGTAAGTAAGGACTTGATCTCCTTGTTGGTGACTTCTACTTGATGGTTAGTTTAATGGTGATGAGGGTGGCTACTTTGTTTGTTATCGAGTACTTTTTAAGCAAAGATTCAAATGAATGGTAAAGAAAATGGATATCTCCATCACTACTGAGCACCCTATGGGTACCATATCGACTAAAGATATAATCTTTGACAAAACTTATCACTATCTTATGGTCACTTATTCTAGTAGCAAGCGCTTCCACCCACTTTGACAAATAATGTGTACAAAAACCAAAAGAGGGTGACAAAAGGACCTACGAATCACTACCCAAAAAATTACATATTTTAACAATCAGAATTTAAGAAAGAGGCATTGTATCTCTATATGACAAAGCACTAGTGCGTTGGCACTGCTCAAATGCAAGATATGAGCAGTGAGCATCTCTAAACAAGGTTGGCTAAAAGAAACCACTTTGGAGGACCTTAACAATAGTCCTTCAACCTTTAAAATCATCTCTATTATAATACGAGTAACAAAAGGTAAGGACATTATGAATTTCACTCTTTAGCACGCATCTATGAATTACCTGGTGAGAATAATACTTGAAAATATAAGGGCCTTCTGAATTGTAATGTTTCACATAGAAGAAGAAACTATCTTTTTCTTGCTTGGACCAATGAGATTGAATCTTACCTATAGTAAGGTAACTAACAATATGCACAAAATAAGGAAGGCGATTATGCAAAATAACTGCTTAACAAGAAAATTATCTTAAAAATAAACAGAATCATTAGTATATTGAGTACGGATTCTAGGCAAATGATCTGCACTAAATTTTCTTAACCATTTCTATCCTTAATCTTTAGGTAAAACTCTTACAATAAGAAGGCTCATCTAATCAACCCAGGCTTGCTTTCTTTCTTCGACAACAAGTCTTTCAATGAAACATCATCAGTAAAGATCACCACTTGTGTGCAAATAACACATGAATAGAACTTGTCAAGTGCAAATACAACAGCTAGCAACTCTTTGTTAGTGGCAGTGTAATTCTTTTGTGCGTCACTAAGAATTGTACTAGCATAGTAACTAAAATAAGACGTCTTCTTCACCTTTTGACCTAGAACTGTCTCCACAGCAAAGTCAAATGCATCAATATGATCTCAAATGGCATGGAAAAGATAGGAGGTTATGTAATAAGGGCTTACACAAGCAATGATCGAATATTCTCCAAAGCTTCCATATAAGATTCATCAAAGTCACAATAAGTTTCCTTGGCTAAGAGATTAGTAAGTGGCCAAGCCAGTTTTCTAAAATCCTTAATAAAGCTCCTATAGAAACCAACATGACATAGAAAAATCTCATATGTTTTATAGAAGCAAGAAGAGGTAAGTTAGAAGCCAAATCAACCATGGCCCTTTCAACTTCAATACCCTTTTTGGAAACCTTATAACTTAGGATAATTTCTTGTTGAACCACATAGTGACTCTTTTCCTTTCTCAAAACAAGGTTCTCCTCTTCACATCTTTGCAACAAAGTAGACAAGTTACCAGGACATGCATCAAATGAACAGCCACAGATTTTAAAAAAAAAATCATCTTATAAACACCTCCTAAAAATTGGTAATCATATAAGAATATATAGCCATCATGCATCTCTTAAAAGTGAAAGGCGCATTGTACAACCCAAAGGCATTCGCTTGTTAGCAAAATTACCTACTGGACATTTGAATGTAATCTTTTCCTAGTCCATTAGGTAAACATCTACTTGATTATAACCAGAATAGATTTCAAGAAAGCCACAAAAACACTGGCCATCTAATCTTCGTAGGATTTGATTAATGAAGGAAAGGGACAAGTGGTATTTCCCAGTCATAAAATTCAAATTCTTGTAATCAATGTAAACTCTCCAACATATGGTCTCTTTTGTATGAAGTAATTGTCCAACACTATTTCTAGCCATAGGAATGTCAGACTTCTTGCGGGTACTAACAACTTGACTATTAGAGATAGGATAAATGATTCCAATATCTATAAGCTTTATTACCTCTTTTTGGGCAACTTCTTTTATGCGTGGGTTTAACTTACATTGCATCTCACTTATAGGTTTGGAATTGTTTTTTTAAAAAATGAAGACTATGTGTGCAAACAATAAGGCTAATCCCTTTCAAATTAGCAATTAACCACCCTATGACACCCTTTTGTCAAGATAAGACAATCGGTAACTAGCTCTCTTAATGTGAAGATAAATGATAGGAAGTTATTACTGGTAAGGTCTCATTAGATCCTAAAAAACACATACTTGAGTGTGTCAGGTGAGGCTTTTAACTCAAGTTTGTATGGCGACTTAATTGAGGAAAAAAGTGGGGGAAGAAGCCAAAGGAGGTAATGGCTTACATTTGGACACCTAAGAAAAAGACTCACACTCAAGCATAGTGTTCATCTTAGCATCTAGACCTCTTAGGTCAAATGACTCCAACTTAGAATGGGATAGATTTAGCCTTAAAGGATCTTGGGATGGTAAGGGAGACATAGTGCCTCGTCAACCATCTCATCAATTAAATCCACAAAGACAGTACACTCAGGCTCATCTTCTAAAGTAGCTTAGGAGAAAACCTTAAAAATGCTCAGTCCAACCTCTTGTTTGTTGTAGAAGCATCCATCATCCATGAACTAAAGTTAATAGTAGCGTTGATAGCAGTTAGAATAGAAAACCCTAAAATGACTAGGATCTGCTTAGACAGATGAATAGGGTTCATATCTAAAGCCACAAAGTCCACTAGAAAGTAACCTCTATCAACCTAGACAAACACATCATCAACACTAATTTGAGGTGTCCTAATGGACATATCAACTAACTGAAGAGCACAGTTAAAAGGTTTCGGCTCATCTAATCCTAGCTCTAAGTGAATAGAACAAGGTATCAAGTTGTCTCTAGACCCCAAATCAAGAATGCTCTCTCAATTATGTGGTCACCAATGTGACAATTAATAGTAAGCACAATAGGATCTTAGAATTCTGGTGGGGCGTTACGCTGAAGAATGGAGCTCACTTGTTCTCTTCGAACAACCTTATTAGACTTGCATTCTTTTGATTTTCCGGTATCTGTGCACATGTCTTTAAAGAACTTGGCATAGGTGCCTAATAGCCTCAAGAAGGGAAAGGTTAACAAATTAAGTAGATTATAGATGTCAAGAATGTCCTCCCTTTTTGTATCTTTCTAAAAAAGGGATAGTGCATTAAGAGCTTGAGAAAGCAACCCTAGGCTCAAAGATGATAATAAGTTCAAATAAGGAGATGACTCTTTCTAATTGTCTTTATTTTCCTCTTGGTCACTCTCAATAGATAGTTTGTCTTCCTCTTTTTCATGATTTTCTTTCTCATTCACTTTATTATCCACTTCCAGGGCACCCCTAAGAACCATAACAACTCTAACTTGTTCATGCTTTTTACCTCTCATGTTCTCTGGGAAAAGCTACTAGAAAGCTTACCTTTCTCTATCCTTCCTATAGTAGTGGCTAGTTGCCCAAGGTATGCTTCTAATGTAGCTAAACAGAAGGAAAGTCAACTACATACATTTTTTACTCTAAATCTTGGTTTCCAAAATTCATATGTCCATTTTAGAATTACCAAATTACAGAAGAAAAATCAAGGGTGTTTATGCTAGACTCTAAGCAATGCATTCTATAAGTCAAATATGATCTCCCAGATAGACCTTGTGACTGAGGGGGAACAAACCTCTAGGATTGCACTCCTAAAGATAGTTGTCTACTAGATTGACCCTAGTCTAAGCACTGACCTTAGGGGTTCTCAACTCCGTTTGACCTCCATGAAAATTAGGATGATTCCTCAAACTCGAATTAAAAGTATTAGAACATGGTTCGTTATAAGAAGAAAATCCCTGTGTGACATTCACATGTTCAAGCATATTTCTAGAATGGTGGATGAAAGATGGGTAATGAACTAATGACTGCATGAGACTCATACACATAAAATACACATCATGTATAAAAGAAACATTTATAACATACGGTTCATAGATAGAAATTGATCAAACTTTTTTGACAAAGCATCAACCTTAGAAGATAAGTCAACTACATATGACACTTTACACACGCCCTTACTTGCTAGATGTTCGCACCAAAAATGAATTATTTTTAAGGTACTTTTACACTAATTTTATGTTTGTCATAATCGTATTTATAAGGTTTTTATCCGATTTTATTTTATTTTGCAGGTTTTGAATAATTTCAGAAAAATGGCCAAAAATGTGAGAAAAATGGTGAATAATGTCGGGAATTGAAAAATCACTACAAACCGGCCTAAAACCGGGCCGAACCGGTTTAGAACCGGACCGGCTTTGCAAAGAAAAGAAAAAAACCTGGTTCACCTCTAATAAACCGGTTCAGGTCTTTTAACCCCCTCCTCTTCACATTTTTGTCTTTCTTCGCTGCTTACCCTTCTGCCCCGAAGTCAAACCCGAAGACCCCAGAACCTCCACTCCATTGCCATCCCCACCTCGTATCCCCATCCCTTCGTTATCCTCTCTCTTTATCTAAGTTGTTACCGGGTATCACGCTGCTGTTGCCATGTCCCACCTACGCTGGTCATCATCCCCACCATCCATGTAAGCAGCAGAACGAAGGCCTGAAGATTGAAGGTGGCTCGACATATATGAAGAAATCGACAGCTATTAGAGACGGTTTTTTTCTAGGTAAAATTTAGGCTAAGTTTAGATAATTTTAGGAGTAGTTTTAGGTTGAATTTAGGTTTAATTCCGTTTTAATTTTTGGTTTTTCTAGATTAGGGTTTCTAATTTGAGTTCCAAATTTCGATTGTTTTTGGGTATTTGAATTCATGTAGTTAGTTTACATTGTTATTTTCGAATGGTATTCACGGATTTCGAATGTATTTGCAAGGAATTTTTGGGGTTTATTTGAGTGTTCTCATTCGGTTCCCCCCTGCTTTTGGTTTGATTGGTTCACCTGGGTTTGATGAGTTGCTTTTGGATTGCTTTTGCGTTTGAAGCTGGTTGCAATGTCGTTGTGAGTATACATTTGCCTTCACTCTGTTTACCATTGGTTTGCTTTGATTCACTTGCTTGGGGTTCGAGCCCTGTTTCCCCTCCCCTACTGTTGCTTTCAATTTTGCTTCTTCCCTGAGTATGTTCTGTTTCAATTCTGTTCAATTGGTGTTGGTTTTGGTTCATTGGTTTTGGTATTGGTTTTGGTTAATTTTGAATGCGCTCAATTAGTTTCATAATTAGCTGTGGTTTCAGATTTTAGTTGCTTTGGTTTTGGTTTTTGGTTTTGGTTTTGGTAATTAGGTTGCCTTGGTTAGTGTTTAACTCTTGATTTTAGTGGCGTTGAATGATGAAAGGTGTTCAATTCATAGTTTCTTTAATAAGCTCACAGTGAGTCAAATGCTTAGATTTAGTTCATTTTAGTTATTTAACTTAAGTTGAACATTTATATTTTCCTTGAACAATTTAATTTGGTTTAGTGTAGATCACATTAGGATCATTAGT